>JBAMJV010013679.1:0-167699 GCA_037951105.1 Echinarachnius parma | reverse complement strand
AAATATGACCTGTTTACATTTACATCTCTTATTTTTGTTAGTGGTTTTATTTCTGTCATCAGAGTGGTTGAACGGCAAGATAATAATTAAAAACTATTTACTTCACGAGGAGAGACAACAACAATTCATACTTTAATTTAAATGAATTGTATCATTCTATCATTGTATCATTGCATCACATAAATGGAGTATCATATTCCGTGTATGCGATGCAATGTATAATTTAGCCTATTCAAATGCACTAGTCATGTAAAAAGCATGATATTCAAAATAGCTGCCTCATTGTCCATGTTGTCCAGGAAATCAGTAGCCTCAAACTAGATGTTTTTCCACACCCATTGATAAATTTGATGCCATGTCATGTCTGTAATGCATAATGGTCTTATGTTTGGCAAACTATTATCATGGTGTTAATCTTCAAAATGTGATAAATGGATGCAGGGTTATGTTAGAATTACTTCTCTCTACCCATGAACCGTTATAAATAGCATAATATGATTTGCATAATAAAGGGATAGTGTGTTTTGGTATAGAGGGCACTTCACAACAATTTTTTTTGAGATAATGAAAAACCGACTGTCGAATTTGAAAGAACATACAATTTTAATGACAGAGTAAACATTATTTGACCCATAAACATATTTTTATTCAAAAGTCTCCCGGCCAGGGGACATTTTGACTTTTTAGAAGGAAAAAAAAATGCTCATAGACTACTTTGAAAAAAATCTAAATAGGTTTTTTTTTAAGTTGTTGATGATATCTCTATTGAATCATTATTTTAACAAAACATCAAATGCACAATTTTGTATGAAAAATGGCTAAAACCAATGAGTTTTTTTAGAGAGCGCCCTCTTGAGTTGTAACGGCTCTTTTTGAATGATAACAGGGGTTTTACTTAGTCGTTTGTAATTGTATATACTTTTCGAGCATGGTGGAGTTATAACTATTAGTTTGTATCGTAATGGTGCAGGTTTTGGTTACTAAAGTTAAGTTTGACCAATACTCAACTATCCATTTAATTTCATAGTAAATGTTATAACGGATCTTCAGTGCTTGCAGTTACTACAATACTCACACGAATTCAAATTTGAGATCATTTCTGGGTAAATGCATTATCTAAGAAAATTACTCATAGTGAAATATTGAATATTTCACATTATTTTGCTGTGATATAATGACGTTACTCAATCGACTATTGTAATCATTATTTGCACTGAATGATTTGTAATTTTGCGCGTGAATGTCATGATCATTTTGATTAGTATTACATGATTATGACTGTATAGTTATGGAGTGTTATCTATTGGATTATGTTATAATTATTGAATATTTATGTACACTGATCCTTCCAGCCTTGCTGCTGATCAGTTTGTGACTTATACCAATAAATAAAATACAAAATAATCTTGACTTCTTGAATATCAGTTTTGTTCATGAAACATGCATGTCTCACACGAATAAATGGAGTAGTTTTAGTATCATGTTTAAACTCGGGTAATAAATTATCATGAAATTAATACCGAACCCGAGACCTCATGATCGCTGATCAGTGCATCACTATAACCACTGAGCTAAAAAATAGACCCTTAAGGGCTTAGTGAACTATATTAAATTGTGAAATTTACTGTTACAAATATGAATTAAATTTCTGGGATTACCTTCTACGTGGATTGATAGACCCTTAATGACTTACTAAGTGAAATATATCACATTGCAGAAAGAGTTCACGTAAATATGAATGTAAATTATATGATTTACCTTCTAGTGGGATCATTTCTGCCTCAGAACGAGTAGTCGGGCGGTCACCGTCCATGTTTGTTATGGAATTATATTATTTTCACGTAAAAGTGTTTTTTTGTCTTCTTCGGAATGTATAAACACCACCCAGAACGCTACGGACACATCAATTAACCAGTAGACTACGCGGCATTATAATTTCTATGTATACTAAGAATCAGCAAACATGTTCTCCAGACACTGCAGACTGGATGAAAGCCAATAATCCAAGAAGATGAAGGGTCCACATCGCACGGCAGATAGCCCCGAGTATATCGTCAGAAATAACCAATATGCTAAATGTTGTTTTCTTTTATCGATATGACTTCGTATTCGTACCACGATCATTTGAGCCATACGCAGTCTGAATGGAACAGAGACTGGTTTTGGGGTCTAGTGTACCCCGAGTCTTGCGGACTAAGTACGGCTGTGTCTATTGTATAATGTATATATATATATGTTCGCATGTTCCTTCTCACACTTTTCATTACTAGCATTTGATCTCTCCTCCCTATTCTTCTCTAATCCATACACTCTCATCATGCTCGTTACACTTCCTTTGACTTTAACCACTAAACACCCACCTGGGCGTACGCACCCTCCTCAGTTCCAGCCCTGTTTGATTGGTCAAACAGTCGTGACTCTCAACCACTCACAGTTGTTTTCATTGTTTTGTGTCTCTGCCTCCTTTCCCCCCTGTCCCACCTTGTCCACCGTGTAATATGTGTTGTTATGGTATACAGGGTGGCCCAGAAAGGATGCAACACCTACGATCGTTAATTTCATCAACACCATCGACCAAATGTCATTGTTTTTTGTTTGATTGGGTAGAACATTCTTTTTCCAACAAAATTATACCATGAACATGGATTGTGGGTAAGGCGTTTGGATCCTAGGGCCATATTTCTGAGGCAATGTCGTTTCCTAAATTTGCTAGGGTTAGAAAAACCGCATGACTGATCTCCCTTTGTAAGGAAGGCAATGTCAGCCATTCTTATGTACAGCTAATTCTACGGCAGGCCGTGGGGCGAGAATGTCTCAGTGTTCCGAGGATCGCTGGAGACGAAAAAGTAGCAAATTTAGGAAACGACATTGCCTCAGAAATAGGGCCCTAGGATCCAAACGCCTTACCCAAAATCCATGTTCATGGTATCATTTTGTTGGAAAAAGAATGTTCTACCCAATCAAACAAAAAATAATGACAATTGGTCGATGGTGTTGATGGAATTAACGATCGTAGGTGTTGCATCCTTTCTGGGCCACCCTGTATATTATGTAGTCTGTATGTCTATTATGTCTATTATGTATTATGTAGTTTCTAGTAACTGTAGCAAAATCCCCCTAATACCATGCGGACACCCACCTTCCATCAACCCCCCCCCCCCCCCCCCCCCCTCATATGCCTTTTCGGTCGCTTCGCTCCCTCGGTGATCGGTCTAGTCTACGTCTGGTATACCTTGTTCATGTTGTATCATAAATATGGTGGCATTTGGTGCAAAGTTTGAACTATTTGTCACTTTGCAAATATGATTGTGGGGTGCATATTTTATAATATTGTTTTCTTCATGAAACAAATATTTAAAAAAAAATTAAGTCGGTATAATCATGACGCACTTACCCACATAGTACATGGCGTCAAGTGCGAATTTCTTTCCTAGGTATAATGCACCAGATTGCTTAGTTTCAAGTCTAAAAAAGCAAAAGCTCCCTACCATGAGAGGGGGACACCCCCTCCCAAACTCCCCCCCCCCCCCCCCCCACACTCAGTCGCTTCGCTCCTTCGGGCTTGTTTGCTCCGCTCCTTCGCAAAGTCTCAGACTCACCGCTTGCTAAAAGATGGCAACCCTGTGGTGATGCCAACCCCGCCCCCCCCCCCCCCCCACCCTTGACCAGGCGCGGCGCTACGTTCGGAAAATACAATGCATAGGGGGGGGGGGCGAGCATTGTTCACAAACGATGCTCGCCCCCCTCTCCCCTCCCCCCTATGCATTGTGTTTTCCGAACATAGCGCCGCGCCTGCCCTTGACCACTTGTTAAAGGTCTCGAGACCCCTTTTTAGCTGTCTCGACCATCATAATCAATGGTTTCGGGCTTTCGGCCCCCGTGGACCAAACATAACCAGTGGTCTCGGTCTCGGCCTCGAATTTTATTGACGGATTCCCGGTCTAGGTTTCGACAAATTCTAACAAACACCCCTACCCCCCCCCCCCCCCCCCCCCCCCCCGCCCTGCTTACACGACTGTCAACAAATGGTCTCGGTCTTGGCCTCGACTTGAAAAATTTTGAAGGAGCTCGGTCTCGGCTTCGAAAATTGTCTACGGACCTCCCTCTTACACTACTACCAACGGTCTCGGCATCGAAAATTTGAGAAGGATCTCGGTCTCGGCTTCGGAATAATTTCTTCGGACACTGTATACAACACAACCCAGGTTTATATTACAATTTTTTGCCAGTCTTACAAAAGTCAGTTATCGAGATCGAAAACGAAATAAAATCTAAATGATTATTGACTATCGACTTCATGTGTATGTGTGTAACCGGAAGCTCGTAAAGAAAGCATGAGGTTATTTTGTAATACCGAGCTTTTGCACTATTTGACCTGGAATTGTGCAATATGTTGCATACCTAGGAAGGAAATTCGGATTTGACGCCATGTACTATTTGTGCTATAGTGCGTCATGATTCTACAGACTGGGAAAAACGTACATTTTGTTCATGAAGAAAACCGTTATACAATCTGCACCCCAAACAATAATTACTTGAAATTGTGCAATCTGGTGCATACCCAGGAAGAAAATTTGACTTAACATGAAGTGAAAACTGAGTTAGCATGTCTCAAGAAATACCCTTTTTTAAATCACTGGTATCGAATTAAAAATACATCCCCCTCCTCATAATGTACCGTGCCCCCCCCCCCCCCCCTTGACCAAGCTACGCCACGCCTATAGCGATAGCATGACAAGGGAAATTATTCAATAGCAGCGAAAACAGAATTAGATTCATCAAAACATAATTTGAAAGCACATCAATCAAACCGAACTGCAGAAATGAGCTAACATATTATGTCACAAAAGGGCAAAGAAAAGCAAATTACTCTCAAGATGAAAACTTGTTTTTAGCTGACAAATACAAAGAGTTTCGAGATATTCTCGATGCAAAGTACAGCTGTATGGGCAACTATTTTGAACCAACATCGCGCTATCATCAAACATTTCTAGCGGATTTCTCCTATCTCGAAAAAAGCGCTCCCTAATTCGCATGGCACGCCTTAATTCACCTAATTCGAATATTCTCCTCGCCATGTTCACCATCGCGCGACACGCAGTGACACTAAAACCGGGCAGATGTTACTTGCTAGCGATTTTATAGCAGTACAACAGAGTAACTATAACTTTTGATATGGTTGTGGAGCAAATTTGTTCTTAGCGGGTTTTTGTGAATATGAAAATTTAGCTGTGTGATAAGCCGCCATTCAACTTCACGCCTTTGTTGTGTGCCCTACAAAGCTCTACACAGAAGGTCTCACATGAACATATTTCAATTAAATTAGCCCGCATCACCGATCTATTGTTGTAATTGTTTGCATTTAAACTAACAATGTAGGGGAATACCAAATGCTTGTGGAATTTAGACAGATAAGTTGTCATGCTAGGACAGGCCTTAACTACGATAGCGAATTTAGCCTTTTGTGAATACCAGCTAAGCCTAGCGGACATCGAAATGGCAATTTGATCAACCAACTAGCTTATCGGGGTTTCTTGAATATGGGCACAGTAATACGCCAGTAACTTTGTCAAAATCCTTAAAACTTACTTGGAACTCAAGCGGTTTTTACATACCTCATTGTATTCGTATTACTAATAGAAGCATCGAACAGCTTTTGGTTTTTCCAAATTTATCTTTCGTTATAAAAAATATTTATGATTGAAGTGTTCAGATGTATAACTATCTACTATAGATAGTCAAAACTTTGTACAAAGTATAATCAGGAAGACGTTTCAGAATTAATGTCAGACTCGGACAATACCTGTCATGAAGTTATTCTAAAAAAGACAGTTAAAAGAAATATCCAATTACAAATCTGTCAGTGACATATTTTGCACTTTTAGTGAAATAGGTGAAGGAAATAACAACCAGATTATTCTGTTATCCTTTCGTTTTCATTGTAGATCTAATAATTGCATATTTGAAATGTCACAGTACTAAAATACCTAATTTGTTTAGCTGCTGTACGGTGACATATACAGACTGTCCCAGAAAAAACGAAACCGGGTTTCATGGCAGAAATTTTCTGTCATAATGAATAATTTCTTTGATGATATATATATGTCTGAAAAGCTCTGTGTCTCTTCTTTCATTTGATGTACAACTTATGGCACATAATTCACGCAAGACTGAATTAGAACAATGGAAAGAGGTGTTACCAAAATTCGATTTGCGCGCAGAAATTGCAAGTTTGGGTGAGGTTTTGGGGTGAGTTTTAACGGTAGTAAACGTACTTATTTTGAGAAAAGACAAACACCTCATAAAAATACATAATTTTATCTTTTATATGACACCTCATGATTAAAAAATAAATGATTTATGCCAGAGAACGAGTACAATGAAATCATGCTTGATTCCAGCCCAAATGGGTAATTTTCCTGATCTAGCCCGTTTCCCATGGTTTCCCTGATCCCCATGTTTGTGTAAATTCACTCATGCATCAAAGTCCATTGTCAGGAAAGGTGAGCGACTTCTTACTCAACTTTCACTCATTTGGGCAGAAATCAGGCATGGTTTCATTGTACTCGTTCTCTGGCATAAATCATTAATTTTTTTAGCATGAGGTGTCATGTAAAAGATACAAATATGAACTTTCATGTGGTGTTTGCCCTTTTTAAAAATAAGTACGTTTACAACCCTTAAAACTCACCCAAACTTAAAATTTATGCGTGCAAATGGAATATTGGTAACACCACTTTCCATTGTTCTAATTCAGTCATGCTTGAATTATGTGCCATAAGTTGTACATCAAATGAAAGAAGAGACACAGAGCTTTTCAGACATATATATATCATCAAGGAAATTATTCATTATGACAGAAAATTTCTGCCATGAAACCCGGTTTCGTTTTATCTGAGACACGGTGTATAGGAACCATTATTGCAATGTGCATCCTACATTATGTACTTAAAGGGATCTATAGTAACATTTGTCAAAATCCTCAAAAGTTACTTGGAACTCTAGCGGTTCTCAAATACCTCATTAATAATAATAATAATAATGGACATTTATATAGGCTAGCGCAAATTGCAAAATAGCCTCTAAGCGCTGAACAATATAATTACATACAAATTATCAAATGAAATTTCAAGTTACATATAAAACATACATAAACAAACATTGATTAACTATTACAAAAATGCTAACTTAAACAAATTAGTTTTTAACCTAGATTTAAAAGTATCTACATTTGGGGAAGTACGGATATTAAGGGGAAGATTGTTCCATAGATATGAAGCAGCATAGGAAAAGGATCTTTCACCATAATATTTTGAGTTAATTCGTTGTGTGAATTCCAGGAGAGACTGTGTAGATGATCGGAGTGTTCGAGTGGGAGTGTAGTGGTGAATTAAATCTATTGTATTTGTATTACCAATAGAAGCATGGGGCAGCTTTCGTTTCCCCCAAAATTTGTCTTCGGTTATACAAATATGTATGAGTATGGTTAAAGGTTCATATTTATAATTACTAGCAAATTACCCGTCACCAGATCTTTGAGTAAGATAATGTTGTATGTTGTATTTTTGTATTTCGTTATTTTTTGTATCTGTCCTGTAAAAAACATTTGGTCAATTAATGGAATATCTGTTTGAATGGTTATGATATGATTTATTAAGTGAATAATTAAAAATACAATCTCATATTCATAGGCATATGCGTTCAAATTCCACTTTGATGAAAAAGGGCTGTTTTGGGGTTCCCCCCCCCCCCCCCCCTCAAAAACATATTCACGGACACCATGAACCCCCCTCACAAATTCTTCACCGACACCCCCGCCCCCTTTTGAAAGAATCTTCACCAGTACCCCCTCTCGAGAAAATCGAGACACCCCCCTCGCGTCGAAAAATATTCACCGACAACCCCCCCCCCTCGAAAAAATCTTCTCCTACACCCCCACCACCCCCCTTCGAAAGAATCTTCACTGTTACCCCCCTCTCGAAAAAATCTTTACTGACACCCCCCTAGAAAATTCTTCACCGACAACCCCCCCCCCTCGAAAAATCTTCAAAAACACCCCCCCCCTTTCAAGATTCTTCACCGACATCCCCCCCCCCCCCCCCGGTGGTGATTCAATCTCATATTCACAGGCATATGGGTACCCGGGTTGGGGGGGGGGGGGGTGTAGTTCAAATCCCCCTCAAAAAATATTCACGGACACCCACCCCCCTTACAAATTCTTCACCGACACTCTCCCTCGAAAATTCTTCACCGACAGCCCCCCCCCCCCCCCACTCAAAATACTTGACTGACACCCGACCCCTCAAAAATGTTGGTTGAGGAAATAACCACCCCGCCCCCCCCCCCCCTCAAAAAATATTCACGGACCTCCACTCCCCTCACAAATTCTTCAGCGACACCGAAAGAATCTTCACTGACACCCCCCTTGAAAAATCCCCCACCGGCCCCCCTTCGAGATTCTTCACCAACATCCCTCCCCCCTTCGAAAGAGTCTTCACCGGTACCCCCTCTTGAAAAAATTGTCATCGACACCCCCCTCGAAAATTCTTCACTGCCCCCCCCCCCCTACGAAATATTTTACCGACACCACCCTCGAAAATTCTTCACCGACACCCCCCTCGAAATACTTGACCGACACCCCCTCGAATTACTTGACCGACACCCCCCTCGAAATACTTGGCCGACACCCAGCCCCTGGAAAATTTTGGTTGACGCAATAACCCCCCCCCCCTACCCCCCCTACCCCCCCCCCCCCCCCCCCTTGTAAAAACCCTAGGTATGCTGCCAGCGATCACATGTCAAACAATAAACAGTATAGTATTAATTAAATCGTTGTCAAGTTGATCAATAACCTTAATTCCTTGCTCTTCTTGTTTACACATTATTTACAAAAAGCACACATTTTTTATACTTGAGTACAACAAAGTATGCACTTCGAGTAAACATTTACAATTAGCCTTTATTCAGAAAATTAAACCAGTGACAGAGAGAAACCTATTTTGGTAGCCGTATACCCTGTTTTGCCAATTTTGCGAATATCGTGTTGAAAATGTGAACAAAAATCACCGATCAAATTCAGTCATGCATATATACGGACATGTACAATCACACGAATGTGTGTACAATGTAGTAGATTGTGCGTTGACAATGCACAGATGCCGGACCTACAATATTCCGCTACTCTGTATATAGTCTATGCAAATTCTCCGCCCGACGGTCGCTTTCGCTTTTGGATTTTACCGTGAACGTAGATTGTCTGAGCATGTAAGACATCAATGCGATGTATAATTCCGCCACAGAACCTGGCTGTACCTCAGCATGTCTGTACGCAGTACTATATACCAATGCAAAACAGATCCCGTCCCTCCCGTTTAGTGGACCAGCGAAATTTTCTGATATATCGCGAAATATAGTTAAAAAGGATATCGCACAGCTTGCGTACAAACGTCAGATCCATCGCCCAGCTAAAAAAATATACGCGAAAAATACCGTGATGGACAGCAACACACGGACACCAACCCCGTCCTCTTAATAACTGTGTATAAAATCAGTGTAATAAGTGAGCGAATATATCACTTTGCGTTTTCGCTCATTACTCGGTCATATGACATTCATTTACCATGGAATGTTCACCCATCACTCAGTGGACATATCAGGGCCCCATTGCAGAAAGAGATACAATCGATTGTAAGTTGCAATTAATCGTAAGTCAGATCACGTGTTCTAGATGTGCAAATCTGATTGGTTGAAACGCGTAAATTTTCTGACTTACGATCAATCGTAACTTACAATCGATTGTATCTCTTTCTGCAACGGGGCCCAGATCATATAAATACACGTTTTATCAACCATTTGCCAGTTTTTGCACAAGATAGTGACTAATAATTATTATTAGATCCCTTTTAGAACGGGAAAACACATGTGTAAATGCATTATCAATTTAGTTTTGCAAACGTTGTGAACAAAATTGTATTTTACTTTTATTTTTTCCCTTATTGAAACTTGAAACTTGAGAGTACATTTCCACCGGATGCTCACAGTCAGTATTAGTCCGGGAGCCAGCGGGGGTCAGCCTAGCTGAAAAGGTTACCAATTTTCATGTACATACCAATTTAGTATTATTATGCCCCTTAGTATGGAAATGAAAGTCTGGCTGGTTATTGGTGGTGGGTGTGGCAGGGAGGGCCATGAAAAGGGGCCCCCAAAACTAGGCTAGCCTAGCTGAAAAGGTAACCTCGTAAAATCGGTGGGATATTATCGGGCGTAGCCCAAGATTCAATGAAACACCATTGCCAGACTTTTTAGGTGGTGGGGCGTAGCCGCCAGACGCCCTTAAAGACCCACATTTTATATATCGACCAATAAGCTTCGAATGTTATCAGGAAGAGAACGTTACAGAGTTAGTATCAAACTCGGACAATACCATAACGTTTTTCTCAAGAACACAGTTTAAAGAAGTATGTAATTAAAAATCGGAAAGTGACGTATTTTGCATGCGTATCAAAAGCTCTAATAATTATTGTGTTTTGTTGCAAACAAGTGTTAATACACATGACGATTATAATTCTACTCCCAGTGCATGCACCCTCCAAGGGAAAAATAACCAGTATCTGCTATTTTTTCCGATTTTCACTTTTTTTGCAGAAAAATACTCAATACACAATGCTTTTTCATGTGATACATTCAGTTTTCTGAAAATATTTCGTTAAAATCTCTAAAAGCAGTACAGTCAACCATGACTTTCCCAAAGGAAAAAAGCAGTTTCTACAAAGTTATTCTCGTGACATAACTATTTTAAGATACGGATAATCTGCATTATCCGTATTGAAAATATTGCTGTTTTTGAAAATAATATGTCATTAATCATGTATGAAATATGAAGCACAAAAGAATAAAGGAAACTAAACATTTAAAGGCGCACTTATCTAACAGATTCAGTGTTGCATACACACATAACAACATCTGATATTGCATTTCAACATTATTCTATGAAGTGCACATTTTGTGACAAAAGCTAGACAAGTGTACGTTAAAGTCTATTCAGAGACATGGTCTATACCGTGCAACTTTACTGCTGCATTACTTACATTACGAATGTATGACACAACATTTTTCTTCGTTTATTAATAACACAAGGAATACACATTTACCCTACGTATGTCTTTATGAAGATACTGCTTTGTTTCCTTGAATAAATCATGCACGGGCAGTTTTTAGGCTAGTTTAGTCCATATTTAAAGAAACTTGTGATGGTGCTCTTTATTAATCAAAAGTTGTTTTTCCTTTCAAGTATGTAAACTTAACTAACGAATGTATACAAAAAACAGTATGTCTGGTTAATGAATATTATAAGGAGAACACATATTTGCCCTTTATTTCTTTGTATATACTGCTTTTTTTCCTTGGGTAAACCGGTCACGAACTGGGGACTTTCCCAAAGTATCTAAATTTGTATTACAATCTTCAAATTAAAAGAAAAGTGCAATTTCTCATGGATGCAGGGAAAAAAGACACTATAATATACATTATAATTACAAAATGCAATGAAGTAAGCTTCAAAAGTTTATTATTTTCGAGCGTCTGTGGTGAAAACACAAAATGGTCAATATCTCAGTATGTGAAAAACGTAGATGTAGATACTGCTTTTTTCCATGGAGGACAGAATTATAGACATGAATAAAATCATAAACGTATACGGATTAAATAGAACATATCCAGACCAGATCATACCAATGACTTTAAAAATTGCACGCACTTATAGGGATCTAGTAACTTTGTTGGCATGTGCAAAAAGTGATGAATGGTTGATTCAATGTACATGCAGTGTATAATGTTGTTATCTGATATGTCCACTGGGTATTGTGTGAAAATTCCAAGTTAAATGGACTTTATATGGCCGAGTAATGAGCAAAAATGCAAAGTGATGTTCACTAACTCAGTGCACTGATTTTGTACACAGTTTCGACGATCCAGTGGATTACTTCGCTCCATTCCATCCAGAGCTTCGTGCGCTCAGAATACGGCCGTACGGCTCTATCTAGCCTCTGACTTCGCTTAGCGCGCGCGCTTGAAGCTGAACGTACAGTACATGCAATATAGCCGGACACATGCAAGCCAATATTTTAGGTACGACATAAGGTAAAGCGTTAATTAACGTGATTGAAATAAAAGATTTAAATGATAATTATCTTCATACTAAAGGGACGTTTGAAAAAATCAAACCCTATTTTATTCTTCTTTTACCATAAGCTAAACAACACGGTAGAAGAGAAACGAGGAAGCTCCAAGTAATTTTCGTGGATTTGGACACTTTACAGGTATGACTTTAACATCTGAACACTTCAATCGTAAATATCTTTTTAACGAAAGGGAAATTTGAAAAACCAAAACCGGTCCCATGCTTTTGTTGGTGTTAATACGAACGTTAACAACAAGGTATATGAGAGAACCGCTAGAATTCCAATTGGATTTTGAGGATTTACCGGAAACGGGCACTTTTGCTCAAGTTGTGATCCATATATAATCTGATATCAACCAATAAGTGTTGAGTTTTCAAACTACTCGATTTGATGAGTTACAAGTAGTTTTGTGCTACCGACACATCATTCATTATATCATCACGTGTCTATGGACAACCAGATTATTCTGTTATCCTTTCGTTTTCATTGCCGCTCGAATAATGGCTGGATACAGCTGTTAAAACACAAAGTCTTGTTAGAAATTGTACACGACTGAAATACCTAATTTGTTTAGCTGCTGTTCTTGTGACCTAGAAACCATTATTGCAATGTGCATCCTTCATATGTACTTGATGTTAACCCTTAAAGGGATCTAGTTAAATTGTCAAAATGTTCAAAATTTACTTGAAACTCTAGTGGTTCTAACTTACCTCATTGTATTTGTAGTACCAATAGAAGTATGGGGCAGCTTTCGTTTCCCCCCCCCCCCCCCCCCAAAAAAAAAAAAAATGAATAAAAATAAAAACATTTTCTCTTCGGTTTGAATGTTATGCGGATTGAAGTGTTCAGATTTATAATTATATACTGGATGATAACTGTGTATAAAGTCGGTGCAACGAGTTAGCGAATATCACTTTGCATTTTTGCTTATTACTCGGTTATAATATGACATTCATTTACCATGGAATGTTCACATATCACTCAGTTGACATATCAGAGCATACATGCACGTTTGATCAACTATTTGCCAGTTTTTGCACAAGATAGTTACTAATAATTATTATTAGATACCTTTAAGAACGGGAAAACACATGTGTAAATGACAATGTATTATTAATTTCGTTTTGTAAACGTTGTGAATTTTTTTTATTTTACTTTAATTTGTTCTCTTATTGAAACTTGAACTCGAGTGTACTTTTTCACCCGACGCGCGCTCACAGTCAGTATACTAGCACGCGATGAGGCCTTTTCTCGCAAACCAAACTGTTGTACAGTGTAGGTGCAAGTACAATATCTTGGCCTAGCGGTTTCAGTTTTAGTTTCAGTTTATTTTATTTCATTTCCAACAAAATCAATATACATATAATTGTACAAAACAAAACAAATGATACATTATATAAAATTAAGTAGATGTACAATGAAAATAAGAATCATACAGAATATATAATGTAGGCCTAATTGGAAATGGAGGGATCCACTGAAAAGCAATGCTTGTAGATTGTGGACCCCTCGAGTAATAATAAAGCAATTAAATGATAATTCATAACCGATTCGAATAATACTTTACAAACGTACTCTTAAAAAAAAAATTACCAAAAATTGTACATTTCAATTTGAATTGCTTCCAGTAAAAGTTACTAAAAACATACAAGGTGAGCCGACAGAGCCTTCGACGAGCAGAACAAAATAATACGACACAACACAAAACAACGTGCATAGCACAATGAAAAAATGAATAGTAACATACGTGATGGTAACATAAAGAGAAATGATGGTTGGATGTCGACAGAGACAAAACTGTTGACGCATACGAGTATAAGCGATATTGGAGCGCTCAATATAAATATAAAATAATTTAAAGGCAATACAATAAACTAATACACTAACAGAAAGATGACGACATTTTATTGACATGTAATTTGTAGAATAAACAATATAAGGGAGATAACCATAATTCTCATTTTAATGTGTTTCATAAGATTGTTATAATGATATTTTAATTTTGTTCTTAAATAAATTAAATTAAGTAGCATTTTTAATGTTATCATTAAGAGTATTCCAAAATTTGGGACCATTATAAATAAAAGTATTTTGAGCCAATAACGTTCTCAATAATGGTAAATGAAATTCCCCCGAATGTCTAGTTGGGTACTTATGAACTAATTGTTTTTTTAAAAACATTTTATCAAAAATTGCGGGTAAGGTATTATTTTCATATTTATACATAAATTGACCGAGGTGAGATAAATATAGGTCCTTAACTTTTAATATATTATTATCAAAAAACAATAAATTTGTGTGAGAGCGTGGGGCCGTATCAAAAATAATACGAAGTACTTTCTTTTGCAATAATAACAATTTATCTAATAATGTTACGTGAGCGTTACCCCAGGTCAAAATACCATAATTTAAGTATGGTAATATCAAAGATGAATACAACATAAGTAAGGATGATGAGGGGAGGTGAAATTTTAATCTATTAATTATACCAATATTGCGAGAAATAACATTACAAATATTATTTATATGAAATTTCCATGAAAGTTGATTATCTACGGTAACCCCTAAAAATGTAATATTAGAAACGTTTTCCAAAATAAAATCTATGGGTAACGAATGTATAGATTTGATAAAAAGCATATATTTAGTTTTCTGCAAATTTAATGATAATTTATTTGCTCTAATCCACTTTAATACCTTGACTAATTCAACATTAATTATTTCTGCAAGAGTGTGGGGATTATCATGAGAAAAAATAAGTTAGTGTCATCGGCGAAAAGAACAAACGATAGAACATCAGATGACCTACTAAAATCATTAATATATAAAATAAATAAGAGTGGGCCTAAGATGCTTCCTTGCGGGACGCCACAAGATATATTACGTAACTCTGAACTATGATTATTTACAAATACATATTGTTGTCTATTAGAGAGGTAATTCCTGAACCACTCCAAGGCCTTACCACGCACACCGTAATGAGAAAGTTTATAAAGTAAAATATCATGATTAACTGTGTCGAAGGCCTTGGAGAAATCCAGGAAAATACCTACCATGTGGGAAGATTTATCAATACGTAGCATGGGCAACTTTCTCAATAAAAGACAATAACGCATGGGTAGTACTATATTTTTCTCTAAACCCAAACTGAAAATTCGAGAGAATATTTTCACTTTTCAAAAACGAAACTAATCGAATATATATAATTTTTTCAAGTATCTTAGAAATAGATGGCAATAAAGATATTGGACGATAATTAGTGATATTTAACTTGTCACCCTTCTTAAATAAAGGAATAACTTTAGCTATTTTCATTTTGTTAGGGACTTGACCATTTAACAAAGACAAATTAACAATATGAACTAGAGGATCTACTATGTAAGGAATAATGCCTTTTAAAATACAATTATTTATACCATCACAACCAGAACTTTTCTTATCATTAAAATTTGAAACAATATCCAATATCTCAAATTTATGTGTAGGAGTAAAGAATATTGAATTGGGATTAGATGGGCCTAAAAATTCAACAAAGTGTTTATCAGTCAATGGAATATCTTTAGCTAAATTGTCTCCGACAGAAGAAAAATATTTATTAAAAATGTTAGGTATAATGTGAGGATCATCAATAATCTCATTATCAACATTAATTATATTTATGTCACATTTATTTTTCACTAAATTCATTGCTTGTTTAATAATCTTCCACGTATTTTGCATATCATGCTTATATAATTTTAAGCGATCCACAAAATATTTTCTCTTTTCCAAACGAATTATTTTAGTCAAAGTATTTTTATACGAGGTATATTTTATTTTAGACTGATCAGTTCCAGCTATCTTGTATTTATAATAAAGGTTATTCTTTCTATTTATCGATCGCAATAAAGACTTGGAAATCCAAGGTAGTCTAGGATTATTTTTATAAGTATTACCCTTATCCCTTTGAATTGGCATACAAATATCTATTTGACCATTTAAAATTTCACAAAACATATTATATGAACAATTTACTTCATCAATATCATAAACACAAGACCAATCCATATTTTCAAGGCTAGCACCAAGACGTGCAATATTCTCACAATTTACTTTACGTCTTAATGGACGAGGACCACTTTTGACATATTGTGATAATAGGATAATGATCTGTCATATCAGAAAGAACAATGTAAGATTCAGGATGAGGTATAACATTAGAGAAAATATTATCAATTAAAGTAGATGAGTGGCTTGCAACACGAGTTGGCTTGGAAATGAGAGGTAAAAAGAAGCACTTAAGAAAATCTCAAGAAAATCCTGAGACAAACTATTATGATCATGTTCACGTTTCAATAAATTAATATTAAAGTCGCCCATTATAAAACAATGCTTATTATTAAATAAAGGACAACGCAATAAATCGGATGAGTGCAATAAAAAATCTTTCACGCTAGAATTAGGTGGTCTATAAATAACGCCTATTAATATATTTTTACTATTGGGAAAAATTATTTCAATAAAAAGAGATTCAATAAAATCATTACTAAACGAAATTTCATCTCGAACAATATAATTATATTTTGTATGAACATATAGGGCTACACCGCCACCAATTCTTTCTTGTCTATTTTTAACCACAAAATCATAATCAGGAAGATAATATGGTTGATTAGAATCTTGAGTTACCCAAGTTTCTGAAAGACCAATTACAGAAAAGGAATTTTGAGTGGGGTTATCCAAAAATAATTTCAAATCATCAAAGTGTTTATTCAGACTTCTTATATTTACATGTAATAAAGAAAACGTATATTTTTTAAAGTCCTTTATTGTATCACAAAATTGATTATTAGTTATATATTTAGTAAAATTATAACTTGCTGGATCATCAAAGTTAAAATCAAATTTTAATTCTTCTGAAGAAGCATTAATATGATTCACTACGGTTTCATCATAATGTGTTAATGAATCAAAATTTGCTGCATTCACAGTTGTTGAGGATCTAAATATATCAAAAAGGTCATCATTATTGAGCGTATTAAAAGCCATTTGGTCGTTCAAGGTCGCCATATCGAGCTAAAGAGCAAGGACTGAAAGTATAAACATAAATAACAGATTCCATTCAAAATATACTCAAATACTGTATGTGGTTATTAAAAATGACATTACCTAAACAAACTTCAATTTGTTGACTTCTTAGTGTACTATAACGTGTTATTCTCAGAAGATGGCTAGATCTAAGACACTGGAATGTTAACTTTTTTATATTGACATTAATGTCAGAACATCAAACCACAATGCATGGCTATAATTATTTTCACCCTTTTAACTCCTGCACGAAACAACATCATGACATCGCATTCGTCATTATTAGCATCATCGCCTACATTTTTTCTCGGTCTCATCTATGAATGAGTCTCATTTTCCTTAATTTTCATCATCGAAAATTATCGATACTGATAAACATCATCTCCTTTTTCAACTTCATTTCCCTTTCCTTTTTATTTCTGATCTGGCTATTCTTCCATGTTCTCTTGTATGTGTCAATGAGGGACATATGATAAATGTGTTTTTTTATTACATTATTACATTAACAGAAAAAGACTATATTAACCCTAATCCCACTGGGTTATTTTGGTCACTTGAGTCCACTGGGGGGGGGGGGGGGGGGGGGGGGCCTTTTTGGCCCCCCCCCCCCTCAAATCTCGGCAATGAATGGACCGGTCGACTCGAAAATTGGCACACACGTAAAACAAGTCAAGTAGAATAAGAATTTGAAAAAAAAATAATTTATTATTTTTAAAATAATTAATGACAATTTTGAATATGCAAATATTTGACGATTTTGGGAAAAAATTGGGATTTTCATCTAAAATCAAAAGAAATTACAGGATTTCTTCAGGTTTTCTGTAAAAATACCTTCAAATGATGTTATTCATCATATCCATGTTTTTTATGGTGATAAAATATATCACTAATTTGCATAAATATGCAAATTAGTATTCCCGGATTTATCCACATTGTTTTCATTCTCATTCTTATGTATTTTATTGTTTTTTTGTCGTTGTTTTTTTTGTTTTTTTGGGAGAATTTATCTCTGAAGAGTATGACTTCAACTAAATTTTTAATAACAAAGAAATAATCCAAATTATAATTAAAAGCAACAATTATAACAGATCTGGAGTTTACAACATCGGATATAGGAATTACATAGAAACCTGTACAAAAGTTACATTTTTTTGTGACGGACGAGCAATTATCGACCTCTAAAATCAGTTCTACAGGTCCGATCGGAGTGAATTATATATCAAAACATGCGGGAGACTTGAGAGAAAATAGTCATGAAGTTTGAACGCGAAATTCCAAGTGGTCTAGATGCACGACGAAAAAAAACGACAGGGGGGGGGGGCCTAAGTGGGATTAGGGTTAAAGGAAAAATTAGAAATAGTATCAACCACTCTATCCGTTTCCTATTTAGATACACGTATTCAACATACACATACTATATTTTTGGTAGCACCAACGTAGACGTAATATGCTATGAATTATATTTTGTAACATATTTATTCAAGAAGTGGCATCGTCTCTACGTTCCGATTTATAATATCATATCCCATTCTTTGAATGATAATGGTTGAAACTGCACTGAGATTCCATTTGCTAAGAAGATGACGTCATGGCGTCTGTACTCTATAAAGGCTGGTTGTAGAAAAAGTGCCAACAAAATAATGAGAGTTAAGCCCTCTGCAGACAGAGCTGACTCGACCCGATCCGACTGGTTTCAATCAGGCTAGAGTTGGGCCCGGTCGGTCGGATCCGTTTCATCGTGTTGAATCGGCCTCATCTGGCATCCGACTGTCTCTCGACTGGCAACACGTGTGTCGCGAGGCACTGAAAACTGAGCCGATCCGAATTAAAAACCAGTCGGATCGGGTCGAGTCGGCTCTGTCCGTAGAGGGCTTTAATCTACCAGTCAGCATATGTCCGTATGAATACCTTTTCCCCCAACATTCCTCTTCACCCTTTCTACATTCAAGTTGTCATCCCTGGGTTTTCTTTTATTTTTTTCTCACCATGCTGCTGTGAAAATATGAAGAAGAAAAAAAAGTCGCCCATGATGACAATCAGAAATTGACCTCGTCATCTATGGGGATGGCAATAGACCGGCAGCCCAGATGTCTTTCAGTTATGTATCGAAAAGCGTACTGATTTCTGAACGTGCCCCCGGAATATTTTGGATTTGGGCAGTTTAGCACTCTCAAGATGCGGTTTATGTTATTGGAATTTGAAAAATGATTAGCCTACATCTACACGTATTCATAGGTCTACATACTATAAACACGTTGTTACACACACATATAAGATGCCTTCATATAAAATATATCAACACACAAACAAACAGTAAACATAAACGTCAACTCACAAACACTTACACAAACACACACGAATGTGAATACACACACATACAGTCACACACACAAGCCCGCACCGACACACTCGAAAATACACACACACGCGCGTACACACACACACACACACACACACACAGAAAACAAGTGGAACATTAAAGGGACTAAGTAACATTGTCCAAATCTTCAAAATAAAATTGTAATTCTAGTGGTTCCCTTATACCTTGTATTCGTATTAATTAACAATAAAATCATGGGACAGGTTTCGGTTTTTCAAATTTCCCTTTCGTTACAAAGATATGTATGATTGAAGTATTCAGATAAGAAAAACTCAGGGCGAGTTTTTCTTCCGTGTACAAAGTGAGTGCAGTGAGTTACTGAATATCACTTTGCATTTTCGCTCATTACTTGGCCATACAATGTCCATTTGACTTGAAATTTTCACACAATACCCTGTGGACATATGAGATAACAATACATTGCATCAACCATTCATCAATTTTTGCACATGTCAACAAAGTTACTAGATTACTTAAATGTTGCTTGTAAATATCGGCTTCTATGGTGGTGTAGATAGTACATGTGGTTTGCGGTTGCACCATGTATAAGGAGAGGATTGATAAGTCCTAAGAAGGACTGTTGGTTTTCTTTCTAGGATAGTACTAAAAAGGACTTTGGTAGTCCTAGAAAGGACTGTATAGTTATAGCAAACCCTCTCCTTACAATAACTATACCGGCGCTGTAGTTCTTATCAGAACTACAAGCTCAAGAAAGAATACCAACAGTCCTTTCCAGGACTACCAACAGTCCTTTCTAGGACTACCACAGTCCTTGTTAGGACTATCCTAGAAAGAAAACCAACAGTCCTTCTCAGGACTTACCAATCCTCTCCTTATACATGGTGCAACCGCAAACCACATGTACTATCTACACCACCATAGAAGCCGATATTTACAAGCAACATTTAAGTGGAACATTATTTTATTTGTTTAACATTGTTTTATTCAGGGTACATGTTTAATTTTTTTTAGCTCAAAGCATAATATATTATACATATCAAATTTCACCCACATTTTTATATACAAATTTCATTTTTGTTTAAAACGTTCTGTTGAGATGTGATGAACCAACTTTGACAATATGTTATTCCTTGGTCATTTTTTTTTGTTTTGCCAAATGATTGGGGGGGGGGGGGGGCACGTGCCCCCTGTGCGCCCCCCACACCCCCCTCCCCGTAGCTACACCACTGAGTAGTAGTAGTAGTAGTGGTAATAGTAGTAGTGGTAATAGTAGTAGTAGTAGTAGTAGTAGTAGTAGTAGTAGTAGTAGTAGTAGTAGTAGTAGTAGTAGTAGTAGTAGTAGTAGTAGTAATAGTAGTAGTAGTATGACTATGAAAAACTATTTTAAATTGGATTGTACACATGAGATCCTTAACCATAGACTCTATGAAAAACTATTTTATATTGGATTGTACACATAAAATCCGTAACCATAGACTCTATGAAAAACTATTTTATATTGGATTGTACACATACGATCCTTAACCATAGACTCTATGAAAAACTATTTTATATTGGATTGTAGGCTACACATAAGATCCTCAACCATAGACTCTATGAAAAACTATTTTATATTGGATTGTACACATAAGATCCTTAACCATAGACTCTATGAAAAACTATTTTATATTGGATTGTACACATAAGATCCTTAACCATAGACTCCATGAAAAACTATTTTATATTGGATTGTACACATACGATCCTTAACCATAGACTCTATAAAAAAAACTATTTTATATTGGATTGTACACATGAGATCCTTAACCATGACTCTATGAAAAACTATTTTATATTGGATTGTACACATAAGATCCTTAACCATAGACTCTATGAAAAACTATTTTATATTGGATTGTACACATGAGATCCCAAGACTCTATGAAAAACTATTTTATATTAGATTGTACACATAAGATCCTTAACCATAGACTCTATGAAAAACTATTTTATATTGGATTGTACACATAAGATCCTTAACCATAGACTCTATGAAAAACTATTTTATATTGGATTGTACACATAAGATCCTTAACCATACACTCTATGAAAAACTATTTTATATTGGATTGTACACATAAGATCCTTAACCATAGACTCTATGAAAAACTATTTTATATTGGATTGTACACGTGAGATCCCAAGACTCTATGAAAAACTATTTTATATTGGATTGTACACATAAGATCCTTAACCATAGACTCTATGAAAAACTATTTTATATTGGATTGTACACATAAGATCCTTAACCATAGACTCTATGAAAAACTATTTTATATTGGATTGTACACATAAGATCCTTAACCATAGACTCTATGAAAAACTATTTTATATTGGATTGTACACATAAGATCCTTAACCATAGACTCTACCCAGGTCGAAATTCCAATAGAACCAAGACCCATAGGAATCCCATAGACACCCATAAGCCTAATGGTTTCTAAGGGATCCTATGGGTTTCAAAAGGGAAAGTGGAACATGGGTTTCTATGGGTAGGGATTCCTATGGGTCTTAATTTCTATGGGTTTTGATTTTGGGAGACTTTCGACCTGGTTAATGTCTATGGGTCCCATAGAACATCATAGAAAACCCATAAAACATCATAGGAAACACATAGGGAACGCATAGGATTGTCCCATGGTTTCTACGGGAAATTCGACTTGGGTCATTATTATCATTGTTATTACAGTTATTATTAAACCAACAAATTAACTGTCCAAAGTGTTACATCAGAATACATGAATGAACTTTTGGCATAAAGAAAATGATACACATCTGCTTCAACAATATATCATCATTATTTACAGTCAAGCAAACCTGGACCAGTATTCAATTTCAATCTAAAACTCATTATTTACTGATTTTTTCTATTTTTTATTAGGATTCAATTGAGTGAATAACTGGAAATTTTACAACATTGTGACATATAATTTCTGTACTAAAATATGATTTTAATATGAAATCCTTTCATTTCTAAGCCTAATCAATTGCTAAGTAAATATCTTAGCATAGCAAATTGCTAAGTTAATTGATTATTTTTTCTAAACTTGTATATAATAGAATACTAGCCCTGAATGTAATAAATCATCTAAAAATACATCAAAAAGGGAGTACATGACAAACTCACATGACACGACCATGCCAATTTCATGAAATCAATCATGCATATACACAAATTATAAATGGCCTTATTGCAGTAACAAGTCAATTATTACAATGCATCACGTATAGCTAACATGTATGGTATAAACTATAGTATAAAATGTATTTCTAATAATAAACAGTCAAGTCTGTCATCACAAAATCCTGTGAAAAACGAGGTAGAATTTCAGTAGTTCATCAACTAGTTAGTAGACTGCTATTCATCTTATCTACTCCATTTAAAATAAAACACTCTTTGGTAGTGGATTTCTTCTGGGCTTGGGCTTAAAGGTATGGTGACAAGAAAACTGCCTCAAAATTGGGTTTTACTGTATCTAAGGTAGATTTTCATGAAGATTACTAATACAAACATATTTTCCTCGTGGGAAAACCCGGTAAAATCAAAAAATCAACTTGTAAATTCTCTTTCGGAACCCCCGTAAAAAAACTGAGTCCCGGGCGAACAAAAAATGACGTCATCTTTGTGACGTCACCGGCAGGCAATCGCAGTTTAGCTCGGTCATAGACGTACACGCTGAGTACAATACTCACGTTGACACAGAGATATTATTTCCATTTGTTTCAATATTTGCAAACATTTGTTCAGGTTTATATCATGGGACGATATACACTCAGATGTGTAGCTGCATCCTGCTACAATTTCATTTCTTAGCAATTCTTAAGCATTTTCAGTAAAACCTCAATTTACAAGCAAAAAACGAGTTTGTTTTACAAGCAAGTCATAGGCTCTGCATGTAAACAATGCACATTCCTCCGCGTTGCGGTCTGCAAGTGATGTCATGAATCGGGTGACACGTGCGCACATTTCCGCTCTGCTATAAATGACTTTTTTTTAGGAGCATGGAACGCCGATGCGTAATAAAGCAAAAAAGTTGCATGAAATTTACCTTTTTTTCCCAACTTAAGGATTTCTTTGAAAAAAAGAGTGTGGTATATCAATAAAGGCACATATTTAAAGCTATAAACCTGAATCAAAGCCGGGATTGCACCCCTCCTTTAAGTGTGGATAAAAAACGCTTGGTACAGGACACATACTATGCAGGTCAACACTAGCACTTGCACGTTTGCCTGGGCCAAGTAAAATATTGAGGTCCAGCAAGTAAAATTTTATAAATTGTCTTGCTTGCCCGATTGGCCAACTGAATAATTGTCAACTACGAAAGTTCACTGTAATTTCATATATGTGTAAATCTCATCTAGAGAGGGCAAGTAAAATACTGATATATACCAGAACATTCCCATATCGTAACAGTTCTGATGAGATTTCTGTACATATAAGCTGTCAACAGGATTTAAACCTCTAAAATATCCAAATAACAACAAATTTATTTCAATAAGAAGCATCAGGAATGTTGTAAGTTAAATGACAGTCAGTTGTTGAATCCTATTCTTTCATATTCTCCCAAACTCCAGTGGAGTTACATTGTATAGTCGATGCAATGCAACTTTGGTATGGATAGAAAAGAAGAATGTTAGAGACTTTATTTTTACAACCGGGCTCTCCCCCGAGGTGGCCAACATGACACATCAGATAGACTCTCACCATAGGCGTTTGATGTAGATTATATTCATTCCTAGCCAAATAAAATTTCTGGTGGCCATTGGCATACAAATGAATACAAAATCCAACTATAGACACTGTTGTACAGGCCTGTTGTCACTTAGAAGAACAAAGACTAATCTTGCCTCCTAACATTCCATATTCTCCCAATCGAGTGGCAGCGAAGTTAATCACTGCCTTAAAGTTTTGGTATGGATAGAAAAGAAGAATGTTGTAGACCTGTAGCCTAGATATACTTCATGACAGTAAAGTCACTGTAAATTCTGCAGGATATCAAATCCATTTCTAGTCACTGTCATACACTTTGGGCGTCAGTTGGAAGTAGAAAAAGGTGTAGATCAACACAACAACCCCAAGTAATGCCACCAACACCAAGAGAGATTCCTGCATTTGAACAAAAGGAGAGAAATTGGAGGAAATGAAAAGCAAGATAAAATCCAATAATACCATATTTATATTATTATGTAAAATGTGCATATCATGTATGTTGCTATGTGTTGTAAGAAAGGGAGTTGATACGAAGGGGAAAGAGAAAAGTTCAACATTCTATACGTATACCCGATATCACATTTTAAGAGTGGTACTTATAACCCGACCTTTAATCATGATGGCATTCTGCAATATCATAATTTAAGACTTTTTTCTTAGTTATTGGCCATCAAATTCTGATTTCGAGCAGCCACAAATTCAACATCAAAAAGGGCGAGAACATATTTATTCTAAAAAAAAAATTTTCCTTTCTTTATTTGGGCTTGTCTACATTCTCCCTACTTCCTTTGTTCCCCACGCTTCTATTTAAAAATGGTCTCCCAAAATGAGTGATACATTTTATATTTGATTAAATTAACAAAGTAAGAGGATAATTATTTTTAAAAACCCACCGTAAGGCCAAATCCTCCTTTCTTAAATTGGGCCTCATTCTTCATTCTTTTTACTTCTTTCTTCGTCCTCTTCTGCTCCTGTTTCCCAATTGACTTCCTGTATTGATCCACGGAAAGATTGGCTCTCTGAGACGCATCCTTTTTACCCATCTCTCTTCAAGTCTGGAAAATGTAAATAAATGAAATATAACTATAACCTGTTAGGTCTTTATCACTTAAAACAAACTTATTGAAATTTGAATGGTAAGTTTAAGTTAAGAGTAAGACACTCTTTTGTGGCTCTCTACTGCTCCTGTTTCCTGATGACAGTCTTCCTGTATTGATCCACGGAAAGATTGGCTCTCTGAGACGCATCCTTCTTACCCATCTCTCTTAATGTCTGGAAAAAGAAAATAGAACGGAATACGTATTGAACTCGTCTTCCTGTACTCTGTAGGCCAATCTCTCTTTAAAGTTCAAGTCTGAAAAATATAAATAGCATATTGCATAAATAAATTGTAACCTGTTTAGTGTTAATGTTAATTTACTAGTGTTAGTGTTAGGATATAGACAGTCTAATTAATTAGGTCTGTCAATCTGTAATTGTAAATCTTTTTTAAAATGATTTAATAAGTTACAAACAATAATGTTAGGCTTGCTTGCAGTTGCAGTTGCATGCTTTTCAATTCACAATTCATTCAATTTCAATTGACTTCCTTTGTTGATCCACATAAGTCTTTGAGTTTGAGTTAGGCGCGCGCGCGGCGCATCATTTAGCCTTATTCGCCATCTCTCTTCGGGCTGAATGGTAAAACCGGAATAAGATTTTCTTTTCTAAACCACAAATCTCAAGAGTCAATGATGAACGTACGCAGCTCAGCTCAGCTCAGCTGCACAGCCGGCAGCCACTCACCCCTACAAGACAAGGGGTTAACAGCATGCTGCATTAACCCCTTACTCCATTGCCTTGAAAAAAGCCTGATAGTCAGCTGCCTTCATTGTCCAAGTAAACACTGGGGGATTCCCCTGTCTACCTAGCCTTAAAACTAGATGTTTTTCACACTATTGATCAATTTGATGCTGTGTATGTCTGTATAAATTGCATAATTGCTTTGGCCTTTGTTCAACAAACAATTATAGCATGCCTTCATTGAATCATTGTGTTAATCTGTTCAAAGCTGGTTGTAAAGATTAAAGAATTCTTTATAGTCACAGATTGACCTACATTCTTTGTTACGTTTATACAAAAGCTAAACCAGGGCCTACTATGGCCAGGCAGTCAATTCACACATTCACAGACAATGGACACAGATGTAAGATCCTTTCAATCACCTTGTCATTGAAGTTTTTTTTACCACTGTTCTGCAGTTTCAGTAGGAATTTAAGAATGTTACTGGGCATAAGCCTAAACATGTAAACAACTGGTCTACTTTTGCATTTAGAGGGCAGTACAGCTCTGGCACAGATAACCAGATTGGATCAGATCCATTGCAATATTTCTAAAGATCACAATTCTCAAATAGGAATTAAAAGTACTTTTTACATCAGAAGGCTCAATGTAAGTTTCAAATTGTGTTCAATTCTACCCTCCTACTATCCACAGTTGATTAATTTGGTGAGATAATACTTTATTATAGCTAGAGATAGTTTTACATTTTTGGTAAATCTCACAAATTTGTTTACTGTGCTTTCTATATGGCATTGGTCTTAGGGTGGCAGCCACTAGCCTCAGCCAGCACAGTGCAGGATTCTCTCAATTGTCATGATTGTCAAATTGTCGTCTGCTTCTTTTAATAGAAGCTCTAAACTGGAAGTAATGCCCTAAATGCATTTCTGCAAATAAGAAAATAAACTTTATTTGATTCACACGTACCTCTATTCCGTACTTTCAATCAAATGTCATGGAATTCCATTCATAATCTACCACATAATTGCTAAACAAATGCCTCAGGCTCAGCTTCTCAGGTCCGGTCGGTATCGATTCATCTTCACTGCACTGCACCACGTATTACTGTAGTTGTAACAACTTATTTTTATACATGGTTTTTCAATTATACAATATGAAGCCTCATACGCAAACTTATTGCGCAAAAGCTATAGAAACATGTGAAGTTATATTCCAGCTAAAATACATATGATGTAACATTCGGACAGCAAGATCCAATCCATGAAAATTGTGGCGTCTTTCTTGCATCTTTTGATTGCCGCATTAGCATAAAAGCCAGGTAAATATCAAACTGAAACAACTCTCAATCGTTTTGGTGTTATAAATTGTAATAGTATTGACGTAATAGTAAGAAAATGTATGGCGTTCGAAGCTAGTATTTATAATACAGTCCCACATATTCACCTTTTTGTAAAGCGATTTAATGCCAATGCCAATGCCAATGCCAATGCCAATGCCAATGCCAATGCCAATGCCAATGCCAATGCCAATGCCAATGCCAATGCCAATGCCAATGCCAATGCCAATGCCAATGCCAATGCCAATGCCAATGCCAATGCCAATGCCAATGCCAATGCCAATGCCAATGCCAATGCCAATGCCAATGCCAATGCCAATGCCAATGCCAATGCCAATGCCAATGCCAATGCCAATGCCAATGCCAATGCCAATGCCAATGCCAATGCCAATGCCAATGCCAATGCCAATGCCAATGCCAATGCCAATGCCAATGCCAATGCCAATGCCAATGCCAATGCCAATGCCAATGCCAATGCCAATGCCAATGCCAATGCCAATGCCAATGCCAATGCCAATGCCAATGCCAATGCCAATGCCAATGCCAATGCCAATGCCAATGCCAATGCCAATGCCAATGCCAATGCCAATGCCAATGCCAATGCCAATGCCAATGCCAATGCCAATGCCAATGCCAATGCCAATGCCAATGCCAATGCCAATGCCAATGCCAATGCCAATGCCAATGCCAATGCCAATGCCAATGCCAATGCCAATGCCAATGCCAATGCCAATGCCAATGCCAATGCCAATGCCAATGCCAATGCCAATGCCAATGCCAATGCCAATGCCAATGCCAATGCCAATGCCAATGCCAATGCCAATGCCAATGCCAATGCCAATGCCAATGCCAATGCCAATGCCAATGCCAATGCCAATGCCAATGCCAATGCCAATGCCAATGCCAATGCCAATGCCAATGCCAATGCCAATGCCAATGCCAATGCCAATGCCAATGCCAATGCCAATGCCAATGCCAATGCCAATGCCAATGCCAATGCCAATGCCAATGCCAATGCCAATGCCAATGCCAATGCCAATGCCAATGCCAATGCCAATGCCAATGCCAATGCCAATGCCAATGCCAATGCCAATGCCAATGCCAATGCCAATGCCAATGCCAATGCCAATGCCAATGCCAATGCCAATGCCAATGCCAATGCCAATGCCAATGCCAATGCCAATGCCAATGCCAATGCCAATGCCAATGCCAATGCCAATGCCAATGCCAATGCCAATGCCAATGCCAATGCCAATGCCAATGCCAATGCCAATGCCAATGCCAATGCCAATGCCAATGCCAATGCCAATGCCAATGCCAATGCCAATGCCAATGCCAATGCCAATGCCAATGCCAATGCCAATGCCAATGCCAATGCCAATGCCAATGCCAATGCCAATGCCAATGCCAATGCCAATGCCAATGCCAATGCCAATGCCAATGCCAATGCCAATGCCAATGCCAATGCCAATGCCAATGCCAATGCCAATGCCTTCAATATCAAATATGTTGTTTGTGAATGTGAAGTGATTGTGATCGCGTGATGAGATGAGATCGATTCGAGTGATCTGTGATGCACTACGAACTATTCCCCATTCACCATGTACAACGGTTGGCTGCAGCTCAGCGCGCGATCTCATTGGCTGCCTTGCTCGTGACGTAGCTCCTCTGTGCATGTGCCCCAAATCGGCTTTGCAGCTCTGTGTAGAATATCGCATCGCGGTAGTATTGATAGCACGCATGGGCCACTACGAACTATTCCCCATTCACCCTGTACAACGGTTGGCTGCAGCTCAGCGCGCGATCTCATTGGCTGCCTTGCTCATGACGTAGCTCCTCGGTGCACGTGCCCGAAATCAGCTTTGCAGCTCTGTGTAGAATATCGCATGGAGGTAGTATCGATAGCACGCGCGGGCGCAATTGCGGGCGGCCACGATGCCCACTCCTTCTCAAAGTATCGTGAGCGATACTACACGCCAGCATCTGAGACGGTACAATTCCATGCATATAACAGCGACTGCTCTCATACAACCACAACACAGGTATTATACATACACATTATCAATCTAGAAACATCCACGAACACGATGCGACACCGACGGAAATTCGTAAGAATATCATGAAAAGTATACTACTTACCGAAATCACAGTAAGACCAAGGTATTGTATGGGCTTTCCGCTCTTGAACAGCACTTTCAAAAAATCGTGAAAAATAGAAGAAAAGTGGAAACTAGGCCAAGTTTGGTACCAGATGAAGCACAGTTGCAAGCAGAATCTTGTAGCACACCGCACGCAGGTGTAGGGGTAAGCTAGTGCGCATGCGCATCCATTTCATTCATAAAAATCGGCCCGATGCTGCCGTAGTAGTGACGTCACGTAATTAGATGAATACGCGCTCGCTCGACGAAACCCGGAAGCAAACACGGAAGCCATCCGTTCGTGCAATAGTTCGTAGTGTGGGCGCAATTGCGGGCAGCCATGATGCCCACCCCTTCTCAAAGTATCGTGATCGATACTACACGCCACACAAGGGAGCAGAGCTATGCTGCCCTGTGCGGGAACAATGTGGGCCAGTACAACAAAAGTTTGTCCAAATTTCACGCAAAATCGATCATAACTGGCCCTAAAAATGATACAAGTATTATTTGAACTTACCAAAATGGTCCAAATTATTCTTCAAATGTCGAAAAAAAGGAAAAATCTGCAGTTTTGGAAATATAAACAATTATTGTATAAGAAATTTTTGCATAAACCTAGCAGCTGTAATGAATTAAAATATAAAGGCTTTAGAAATACTTTAAATAATATAATAAGGAATGTGAAGAAGCAATATTTTCAGAGGAAAATTGCTGCATATAGAAGTAACATTAAATTGACTTGGAATCTCATAAATTTAGTCTTAAATAAAGGAAGCAAAGGAGTTTCTGAAATGCAAATGAAGTGTAAAGGTGAATTAACTACCGTAAACCACATCTACAAAGTACATGGTCCACTCGGGTGGACCATTTACACGCAATATACGCTAATACACGGGAGATTAGCATACTGCCCATTCGTACACTGTACCGATCATCAGTTGAACGCTATGTGTTAGGACGCATCGGTAAGGAAAACAGACGGGAATTACTCATTTTTTTCTACATTTTGCGGTCTTCAAAACAACAGAGTCGGTAATTATTATCAAAATATATGAATTGTGGATTTTGCATTTGCTGGTAAATTGAGGGAGAAATCAGCCGACAAAAATTGTTTTCGTTTTGGATAATGCAGCAGGCGGAAGAGGTTGATCTCCACACAATGCTATTGTAATGTACCTAGGTGTGCCGTAAACCGGGGTGACCGGGGTGACCAGGGTGTCTTGTGCCTGTCCTTCTGGCTGCTTAGCCTTTGTTCTCTTGTAGTCTAGTCCTTTCGTTATGTTTTGTCTGTTACCCAGTTTTTACCTATTTATAGGTTTTTGATAATGTTTTTTAATAGGTGCTCTCGTTTCAAGCTGTGCTTTCAGAGATGTTCACCTCCAATTATATTGTTGCAAATTTTTTTGTTAATGTATGTTATTGAAAAGATTTGGAAATAAATGTTATATTGAACTTGAACTTGAAGACGTGCCCACATCTACTGAACTTCTGAAGTACATGGTCCAGAGTCAGCTGCACACATAGCTACATTACAATAGTGTTGTTGTGCAGAGATGAACCTCTTCCGCCTGCGCCTGCTGCACTATCAAACACAAATCAAAAATATTTTTGTCGGCCGATTCCTCCCTCCATTTACCAGCAAATGCAAAAAACCTCCGTTTATGTGATCCATAATTCATATAATTTGATAATAATTACTGACTTTGTCGTTTGAAGACCGCAAAATGTAGAGATTTTTAATTTATTTCCTGTCCGTTTCCGTAGCGATGCGTCCTAAAACACAGCGTTCAACTGTTTAAACGCAACAGCTAGTGTACGAATGGCCGGTATGCTCACTCTAACACCTATGTCATAGGCAGGCTGCAGTAAATAAGTTTGTGAGACTGGCCAAAATCATAAAAGGTCATGCGTCGTGAGGTCGCCTCCTTTTGCGTTACATGCCATTTTGGGCTTCTGCGGGACAATGTTACAGTTGAGAGCCAATATTTTCTGAGGAAGACCCCATACCCTATCAAAACTATACATTTTCTGAAAGGAAATTTTCCAAGGAACCCAAATATGCACTCAGAATTAACACTGGGTGTACAGGTAATTATTCATATTAACCAAAACATGGGATTATGTTTACAGTTTTAGAGGTCAATAATTTCCTGATAACTTTTTCTAAAGTAGCTCTAGACAAGAAATTATAATGTTTTCTTGCAGAGCAGACTTAGACCTTTACAGCAATATAATATTTTATGGGGTAAATTATTATTTTACAAGAGATTTTTTCATTCATACTTTATAAAAAAAAAAAATTATAATCATTAATTTTCAATAAGTAGGAGTCACTAGATAAATGGAATATAGAGTAAAGCCTAAATATGATGATCCATAATACAGTTTGATAAGTAAGCTTTCATTTGATACCAAATTTGTTTTCTGAAACCTTTTATTTTTTAAGATATTAACGTTTTTACCAAGAACTCACCAAATGTATCGGTCAAGATTGTGCCCCCATTGAGTCTGTACAGGAAACCCCCAATTTTCTGTGTTTGTGTTGATTTAATAAAAATTTGATTTGGCAAAGACACTTTTCAATCATTTGACATTGAAGTTCAATGTTTTAGCTTTCATTTGATACCAACATTGTTGCTATACATCCAGTTTTCACAAAGTTATTGACGTTTTAGGAAAAATTGCACTTTGAGAGGCATTTTCCCATAGACTTTGTACACGGGCGCCGCTTCCTGCGGCGCCGCTTCCTGTGCCACCCTCTTGCTCCAACCTTCAAATAGCTGTAATCTCCATTTTGGAAAGGGGTATACCTTTGAAACTTTGCATACAGATAGTACTCTGTAGTTCTTTAAAATGATACCAAATTTGTTAGGAAAGGTTTTGTAGTTTTGAACAAAATTAAGAAAATGTTTGCAAAAATCCCAAATGTAACGGTGCCACCCTATTTGGGAGGCGAGTTCATGACACATGACCAAAAATATTTCTAGCAAAAATCTCACCAATTAATCAAACTTAACATGATGGGAGGTTAGAATTGAATATAATTTCAAACTTACATGAGCCTTCCAATGTCAGAAGCACTTTTAATTCCAGTTTTGAAATATCTGATCTATGACTTGAAACACAAATCCTTGTTTAGAGCTTTCTGGCTGTGCTGCACTCTACCACAAGTTTAGAACAGTTGTTTACATGTTTAGGCTTCTGCCCAGTAAACTTCAAAATTCCTACTGAAACTGCAGAACAGTGGTACAATGACAGGCTGAATGAAAGGATTGCAACATTAGTGTCTGTGTTTGTGACTGTGTGAATTGCCTGGTACCATCATTCAATAGCTTTTGTATTGTAGGTCAATTTGTGACTCTAAATAATTCTTTACAGCCAGCTTTGAACTACTTAGAAAATTAACAGAACAAAGCCAAACATAAGACCATTATTCATGTCAGCATCAAATTGATCAATGGTGTTGTGAAAAGCATCTAGTTTGAGGCTAGGAAGACAGGGAATTTCCCTAGTGTTTTCTTGGACAATGAGGGCAGCTTTGACTTACATGTATTTTACATGGCAAAGGAGTACGGGGTTACTGCAGCATATGCAGTTAAGTGAGTTAACCTCTTGACTTGTAGGGCGGTGGTATGCTTATCTCCAGCATGTTAGCGTATATTGCGTGTAAATGGTCCAGCTGACTGTAATAGATGTAGTTGAAACTTTGTATAATTATTTTTACATAAATTGTGGTATAGTAAATTCTAGTGTATACGTAGTTTGTAAACTTATACCCTACTTTCCTATTTTACAATTTGTCTTTGCTTGAAATTTACAGGGAATTCCTGTTCTCCAGTATGATCCTGAACTACATCAATGTATCATCACCATGCCGGTGTCTACACAGCATCGCATGGAGAGCAAAGCCCCTCAGAGTACACTCCAGCCTCTTACTCTTCAAGAGGTATGCTTCCAGAGGCACAGGTGTAAGGACTCCATTCATGCAAGCAATCAAGGAAGGCTATGGCCAGAGAACTGCAATAGTTGATTCCAATGGAAGCCACTCCTATGCTGACATTCTCAAATGGGGAAAGACATTATCTCGCCACATCTTGGCTAACACAACGAGAGACGAAAAGCTGAAGCAGAGAGGTTCTAGCGTGATCCTCAACGGCGAGAGAGTTGCCTTCCTGTGCCCTAACAACGTTTCCTATGCGGTCACCCAGTGGGGTGTCTGGATGAGCGGTGGCATGTGTGTCCCTCTCTGTAAGTCGCACCCAGAATCGGAGTTGGAGTACGTCATAGAAGATTCCCAAAGTTCACTAGTGATATCGACCAAAGAGTTAGCGTCAAAGATCCTCCCCATTGTTGAAAGGCGGGGAATAAATTATTTACTTATTGAAGATGAAGCATTTCACGAACAGGACGTTGATAGCTCAATAGAAAACATAGCATGCATAAATGAGGAAGTGCATTCAGATGTGGAAGAGCATTACAACGCTAGTGCCTTTGAAGATAAAATCTCAGTTACTAGATTCGGTGAACAAAGAACAGATGAGCTTATCGATCCTGGAATATTGACTCAAAAGTGGGGTCAGATTCGGTGGAAGAATCGTAACGCCATCCTGTTCTACACCAGTGGCACGACGGGCAGACCAAAGGGCGTGGTGATGACGTTCAGCGCTCTGCAGACTCAGGTTCAGATGATGGTATCGGCCTGGGGATGGTCAGCTAGTGATGTCATCCTGCATGTCCTGCCCCTTCATCACGTCCATGGAGTGGTCAACGTGCTTGCCTGCCCACTCTGGTGTGGGGCTGCCTGTGTCATGTTGCCCAGCTTTGATGCTGAAACGGTAATACTATGCTAGAATTATGTGTTACCTTTGTTGCCCAATAGAGCAAGTAATATGTAATGTTAGTAGCTCTCAAATCCTGACCTTGCACCCCCAAATGCAGGAATATAATAAATAAATAAAAATAAAATAAATAAATAAATGCAAACATGGACACACCTATATGGATATTGCACATTGGAAAACCAAAGCCAAAGGTCTAAAATACATTTTTGTGGCCCCAAGCTAATTTTTTGAAGCCCTAAACCAGCAGGTCAGTGCTAATAGATTAGATTGATGGGTGATATATCATTAAAAATTTAACCAATTTGCTTGTAAGACAGGTGTCCATTTTCCATATTTTACTCTTTTAGAATTTCAATATAGCAAAATAATGCTAATTAATGCAAATGAAAGTGATATATCCACAACTTTCAAGCTGCTATGCGATTATATTTTGTAGTCTGTTTCCCTCATACCACTTCTCTTGACATTTCCCTTATTACTTTCTCTAATTTTCTCTATTTCCTTTTCTCCTGTTCTCCCTTTCCCTAAATATTTCATCTTCTCCATAATTTCCCCCCTTTCTGTCTTTCTCTTCTCTCCTTTCCATCTCTCTAATTGTCTCCTTTCTTCTCCTCATTGTCTCCTTGTCTCAACTTTCATTTTCCTTATTTATTTCTCTCCTGTTGTGTCTTTCACTCTCAATATATACCGTCCCCTATCTCCCCTCTGGGTCCTTCTCAATCATATTTTATGTATTTGTCTCTCTCGTCTCCCTCTCTTTCTTTTCTCTTTCTTGTCTCTTCTCGTATCTATTTTTTCTACTACTGTTCTCTTATGGTCTATCATTTTGTCACCCTTCTCTATTATATTCAGTATTTATTTATCTCCTTGTCTTTCTTTACCTTTCTCTACTTTTCTCTTATGGTCTCTCATCTTGTCTCCCTGCCGTCTCCTGATCTCCAGGTGTGGAAGTTGCTACTTGAAGATGGAATTCCAAGAATAAATGTCTTCATGGCCGTGCCGACAGTCTATGCCAAACTTGTAGACTTCTATGATCAGAAATACACCACGCCAAAGGTGCAGGCATTCATAGAAGCCACGATGAAGGAAAAGATCCGGTAAATGATCAAGATGCTGAAACAGTGGATTTAATCAAAGTCACTGCATGAACCAATATTACACTGGTTCACTACTATATTGTTAATATTTGTTCAATGCTGATTTCATATATTACGATCAAACCTGTCATAGTGGCCACCTGTCTATAGCAGCCAATCTGCCTATAGAGGCCACCAAAAATGCATGATCCCGTTCAAAGGAAACAGTGATTATGGAACCTGTCTATAGAAGTCACCTCTCTACAGTGGCCACTTTTCTTGCTTCCTTAGGTGGTCACTATACACAAGTTTGATTGTATACAGGTAGTATCAGCACCCATCAGATAAATAACCGAATATCCATACTGAGAAAAGTTTGAGAACAAATCGTTAGACATTACTTAAAAGTTACAGCACTGGAAAAACACATTTCTTCTTCTATTTCTAAAACATGCATATCATATCTTTGTGTTTTTTTTTCTTGGCATACCGTGCTATCTTTCAAATAACCATACTAAGAAAAGTTTGAGAACAAATCATTAGACATTACTTACAGTGGAAAAAAAAAAAACAAATTTCTTCTATTTCTAAAACATGCTTACTATATCTTTGGTGTTTTTCTCTCGGCATACTTAGGCTAATGGTATCTGGTTCAGCAGCGCTGCCGCAGCCTGTCATGGATCGCTGGCAAGAGATATCGGGACACATATTGCTGGAGAGATACGGCATGACAGAACTTGGGATGGCACTCACAAACCCACTCAAAGGGGAAAGAACACCTGGTATGACATTCTATACAGGTTATAATATTGTCGGGATTTGGAATTTTCGACATGAATATAATATAGGTGTTCCCCCTGGGAAAGGGTAGGTTCACAGTCGGGCTGATGTGATGTTAGTACACACAAATATAGTTCATTTGATTCTAGGTAACTAGTTATATGCGCTAATCACATTATGTTATTGATCATTCTACTTGAAAGTAAAGAAAATAGCAATAGGCAAATACTCTTATTTGGTACAAGTGTGGGTAAGAATGATAAAGCTTGCTTGACACAATTTTAGAAAGCATAACCGCTGCAACAAGTTTCTTTTTTTGTCCACCATATACATGAAGGTGCAGTTGGAACCCTTTTCCCAAGTGTTTCAAAGTATTTCTAGGATTTATGATGTTTGAGCAAGAGGGAACCAGTTTTACTGGGAGGCAGCCTAAGCTTGTGAGTTGGACGTACATTCTGGTAGCAGAAATATCACAGTTTATCTCCAAGATAAAACTGTTATACCTTTTCTTCCATACTATGTGGGTGCTGTAGATTCTCTGCTCTGAAGTGTTTAAGTAAAGATTATATCTTAGATTGATGATAAGTTTTGGGGCCATAGAGAACCAGTTTTACTGTAAGGCACCTTCAAGTAGTGAGAAGGAACCTTCTGGTAGTAGTGATGTCATCAAAATAAAGGCTTGTGGGTATTTTTGTCTATGTAACATATGATATTAGTAGATGTTGTGCGTACTGGGTTTCCAAACCGTGAAGTGAGGATCATTTTTTAGAATGACAAAGTTCTGGGAACCAGTTTTACTGCAAGGCAACTCAAAGGTGGTGAGCAGGAACGTACTGGTACTAATGTAATGGTATCAGCAAGACAAAGTTTAAACTGTTCCCTGCTAAATTTTGCATTTCCCTTATAGGTCAATACAGTGCCCACCAGGTTCCTGTAGGCAATGTTGTAACCTGTGTTTATTTTCTTCCATATCACACATTTTCAGGTGCTGTTGGTACTCCGTTGCCAAGCGTTGAAGTGAGGATCGTGTCTCAGATTGACGAGGTCCTTGCCCGAAGGGAAGTTTTACTGCAAGGCAACCCTAGTATTGTCCAGAGTGGAAACAGATTATCTTAGAGATAAAATTGGAACATGTGTATATTCTTCCATATTTGCAGGTGCTGTTGGTACTCCATTCCCAAGCGTTGAAGTGAGGATCGTTTCTCAGATTGATGAGGTTCTGGCCAGAGGGAACCAGTTTTTCTGCGAGGCCACACCGGGTCATGAGGGTGAGGCAGGGGAGCTGCAGGTCAGAGGTCCATCAGTCTTCAAGGAGTACTGGAACAAACCAAATGCAACCGGAGAGGCTTTCACACAGGATGACTGGTTCAAGACGGGTAAGGGCCATTCTCAAAACCATTCTTAAATTCTTCTTTTTAAACTCAGGAATACTGGAACAAACCGGATGCGACCAGAGAAGCGTTCACACAGGATGACTGGTTCAAAACGGGTAAGGGCCATGTTTAAAATCATTCTTCAATGCTTCTTTTTAAACTCAGGAGTACTGGAACAAACCGGATGCAACCAGAGATGCTTTCACACAGGATGACTGGTTCAAGACGGGTAAGGGCCATGTTTAAAATCCTTCTTAAATGCTTCTTTTTAAGCTCAGGAATACTGGAACAAACCGGATGCAACCAGAGACGCTTTCACACAGGATGACTGGTTCAAGACGGGTAAGGGCCATGTTTAAAATCATTCTTAAATGCTTCTTTTTAAGCTCATGAATACTAATAAAGGAATACTGGAACAAACCGGATGCAACCAGAGAGGCTTTCACACAGGGTGACTGGTTCAAGACTGGTAAAGGCCATGTTTAAAATCATTATTAAATGCTTCTTTTTAAGCTCAGGAATACTATAAAGGAATACTGGAACAAACTGGATGCAACAAGAGACGCTTTCCTACAGGATGACTGGTTCAAGACTGAAAAGGCCATGTTTAAAATCATTCTTAAATGCTTCTCTTTTGAACCGGTTTCTCAATATACATAACATGTATAAGAATTAGGCAGGGGAACCACAAGTCAGAGGTCCATCAGTCTTCAAAGGAGTATTGGGACAATCATGATACAGAGCTGCCAACTAGTACATTGTTAGCATATTTAGTAAGATACGTTTGTACCTTTGTTTGTCCTGACATACGTTTTTTCATATTGATAGTCTTTCACACAGGATGGCTGGTTTAAAACAGGAAGGAAGTATACTTGATATATTATGTAAGGGATGTGTTTAAAGCCAAATGTAGATATCGTAAGAAATTGTGAGATCATTGCAGTAGAGTTGAAATAGCTGACGTCTTTAAAAGTAGCAAGGATGGCATTCATGAAAACAAAATTGAAAAAAAGTACAGATTGTTTTGTGAAGTCCTTAAAGACGTATCTTTTTTTAAATAGACTGCATTGTAGTTTATATTTTCCTTAATTGTATTATTTATATATTTGTTGTATTTATATGATGTATTTTGTTTATTTAATTTAGTATTCTTTGTAAAGTGCATAGAGAGTCATAGTGAATATTATGCGCTATATATATATAAGTATATACTATTTTTATTAGCATATGAAGGAGTGGTTCAAAACGGATGGGGCCTAGCCAAAAATCTACAATTTGCAAATATTGGTTTAAATTTTCTTCTCTGTTAATGATATTAAATATTGATTGTTCATTATTCAATGCACATGGCATCAGGCAGGCTGTACAATATGATGCGCCTTGGAATAGAATTTCAAGGTTGATGGCGCAATATAAATGCTGGTCTAGTATTGTTATAATTAAGTCTAAGTTCCAACTCATATTTACTCTGATCCCTCCATCAGGTGACACAGCCAGATTTGAGGACGGTGTCTTCACGATCCTCGGCCGGTCGTCCGTCGATATCATCAAGAGCGGAGGCTACAAGATCAGCGCCCTAGACATCGAACGTAAGCTACTGACGCACCCCAAGATCTCGGAGGTGGTGGTCGTCGGTCTCCCGGACGTCACATGGGGTCAGCGTGTGGCTGCAGTGGTCACTCTCAAGCCAGCTCGTGCCCTGACCCTCGGTCAGCTAAGGGACTGGGCAAGGGACCATTTGCCCTCGTATCAGATCCCCACAGAGCTAAAGACACTGGAAGAGATGCCAAGAAATGTTATGGGCAAAGTCAATAAGAAACAACTTATGATAGACGTCTTTGGAGTAGAGTAAAAATGACTGCCTTTATTATCTAAACTCTTCCAACAGTACTGACATTAATGTGTGCCTAAGAGAAATTAATCTAGAGAGCAGGGTTGGGTAACAAGGGCAAGGCTGCACTGCCAGCTGCCAAAAATCATTTTGGTCCTTTATCTGTACGAAGGATTCACTGGCCAAACATAACAATTCAATTTGTCTTTTTATGCCTCCGCAACGAAGTAGCCGGAGGCATTATGTTTTCGGGTTGTCCGTCCGTCCGTACGTACGTCCGTCCGTCCGTACGTACGTCCGTATGTCCCGTTATCTCAAGAACCGATTGACGGATTTTCACCAAACTTGGGTCATGTATGTATCTTGGGGGGCCGATGATCTGATTAGATTTTGGGGTCATGAGGTCAAAGGTCAAAGGTCACAGAGCTCATTATATATGCAAAAACAGCTCGTGATCGCGTTATCTCAAGAACGGATTGACGGAATTCTGACCAAACTTGGTACATGTATGTATCTTGGGGGGCCGATGATCTGATTAGATTTTGGGGTCATGAGGTCAAAGGTCAAAGGTCAAAGGTCACTGAGCTCATTATATATGCAAAAATAGTTTGTGATCACGTTATCTCAAGAACCGAATAACGGATTTTCACCAATCTTGGGTCATGTATGTATCTTGGGGGTCCGATGATCTGATTAGATTTTGGGGTCATGAGGTCAAAGGTCAAAGGTCACAGAGCTCATTATATATGCAAAAACAGCTCGTGATCGCGTTATCTCAAGAACGGATTGACGGATTCTGACCAAGCTTGGTACATGTATGTATCTTGGGGGGCCGATGATCTGATTAGATTTTGGGGTCATAAGGTCAAAGGTCACAGAGCTCATTATATATGCAAAAATAGCTCGTGATCGCGTTATCTCAAGAACGGATTGACGGATTCTGACCAAACTTGGTACATGTATGTTCCTTGGAGAGCCAATGAACTGACTAGATTTTGGGGGTCATGAGGTCAAAGGTCAAGGTCACTTATAGCTCATAATTGTGATACGTCAAGATCTAAAAGACAGAGTACCATCAAAATTGAGTTGACAGAATTAATTCAGTGTACATGTTGATTTGGGCTTGATATAAATCGCGTAATGGCGGAGGCATCATTTTCGACTGCGCGCAGTCGAAGATCCATCTATTTTTTTTACAATTCAAAATCTCATCCCCTTTGTTAAAACTGCATTTACGAATGAGGCCTGACATCAAAGAATACAAATTTTTCTTTATCCCGATGTAGCCATTTTGAAAATCTAATTACCTGATCAGGCCACTAAAATTTGACTTTCATTAAATTTTACTGGCTCAACATTAATGTGTAGTAGCCCTAGGCTATTTGGCAAGTGCAAGTGCAAGTTTTTAGTCTTGACTAAGGTATTTGTGGGAAGGAAGATGAAGTAAAATTTGATCATCTCCCCTCTTATCCTTACTGTCTTCCTATTCCTAGTGAACATCGTTGGTTGATAGTGAGAAGGGCGTTAAGTAAATTTTTTATCAAATTGAGTGGTGCAAATCTTGTAGGTTAGAGCCTCTACATGATACAACTTTTTCAGATAAAAATAATGTCTAATTTAAGGAATATTCCACAAACTTAAAAGAGAGATACATTTGTTTCCACATAACTTTCAAACTTTAAACATGATCATCTCAGAATTACGAACAGTGACTTAGCGTCCTTCTCTTTCTCAACCGATCATATAGACTTTGTCCTGGGGGTGTATTCTGAAAACGATTTTAAGTTAAAATTTATTGTATCTACGTCATATCTACGTCACTAAAATATTACACTGTACTTAAGGAATACAATTTGCTAAAATATATTTTAGTGACGTAGATATGACGTAGATAAAATAAATTTTAACTTCAGAATACACCCCAAGGGCTCTGTTTTGTAAACCCCTTTTTACAATAATGTCAAATGTGACCATACACCACAAATCGACTGTTATATCGCTGTGGTAGTTTCTCTGTTATTAGCTGAAATGGTCAAACTATGTTTAAAGTATGAGATTCAGGATTTTGGTATTTCTTGAATGAAGGTATCTTTATGTACCTTCTGTGAAATTTTGAGCGTTATAAATCATGTGTAAATATGATTTTTCATCGAATAAAATTATCATATTACAGCGCTTGAATTGACACCGATATTTGAAGCGGCCAGTTTTCTCCCTAACTGACCTCCCCTACTCCCTAACTGCTTCAGCCATGTCTTAAAACTTGGGCTCTCATTTTGTGTCTGAATATGACAAGTTACATATATATATATGGCATTTTAACGGTAATGACTTCTTCTTTAAAATGTCATGAGAAAATCAGCAGAATTATTTTTAAAAACTTATTGTGGTGTAGGGTCACAACTTATTTTAACTAATATGTCAACGGTTAAAATGATCCATATTGCTCGCTGCTACCTCATTATTTACAATAATTGGACGTTGGCAACAGTTGGAAACAGGGCCAGCTTTGCATTGTGATTTGCTGCAAATGACCTCGTTTGCATGTTGGTTATTACAGTGGAACATCACATAATGAGGACGTTGGTTCTATGAAATTGTCTATGTTATATCAGGGTACAAATTAGGAATATAAAGAGATTTGTCAAGCAAAATTATCTTGTTATACAAGGGTCTTGCTATATAAAATGAGGTGTCACTGTAGTATATAATAAGGGTTTATTATTAAAGGTGCACCTGTAAAGTGTCGGATATTGCCCAAAATGACATTTGAGACTTCAATCCTGTACCAAAATCATTGTAAGATATGTCCGAATGATCTGTGAAAGTTTCATTGAAAAAGAATGTGTTCACTGCTTTCCTGGTTAAAAAAGCGAAAATATGCATCAACTTTTACAACAGACGTTTATGAGGTTCGTTCATTAACGCTTTTGAGCATAATGATAGATATTAGTCATACTAAAGGGGCATTTGAAAAAATCGAACCCTATTCTATTCTTCTCTTACTATAAGCTAAACAACACGGTAGAAGAGAAACGAGGAAGCTCCAAGTAATTTTCGTGGAGTTAGGCACTTTACAGGCATCCCTGCACCACAAATCGACTGTTATTTCGCTGTGGTACATGTAGTTTCTCTGTTATTAGCTGAAATGTTCAAAATATGAGATTCAGGATTGTGGTATTTCTTGAAAGTTGAAACCTTCTGTGAAATTTTGTTCATTTCATATTTATATGTTAAGCCAACATGGTGCTTTCGCTAATCATTTCAGATTTGTATTCTTGTTAATTCTAAAAAAGTAATTGCATATCATGAGCAATGCTATCGTCATCGATCAAGAAGCAACAACCAGTTTACTAGCTAACTACCCGGCCCCATATTCATGAAACCCTGCTAGCTTTATAGTTCCTTGCTAATTTTATTTTAGATGTGCAGTTTATTGAGCAACACACAGTTTTCCTAGTCCCCAACTAGAGTCAGCTGGTTAAGCCTTAGGTACCCAGTAAGTTAACCCTAGTTCGCAACTAAAAGATCTTGTGATTAATTCTTAGCCACGTCATCCAAAATAGACTTAGCAAGTAACTAAGCTAGCAGGCTTTCATGAATATGGGACCTGGCTAGTTGATAAAAAATGCTTACCAGAAAATAAAAAGTATTTTTTCTTGTGATAATATATAATCATATTAGAGCTTAGCTAAACTACCAAGTGGGTCTGCTTTCAAGTAATATACAGGGTGGCCCCAAAAAACCGGAATGGGGCACTTCCCAAAATATAGGATGTCTTTTCCAATGAAAAACGATACCAAGAACAGTAATTTTGGTCGTGTAGTTTTTGTTTTAGGGCGCTGTGAGTGACACCATGTCAGGTGCCCATTTTTTCAATTTTTACCAAGTCCATGCCAGTTATATCGCACTTCCTGCCAAAAATAACATCGAACAACCGTGCGGAAATCTCTCGGCACACGGCCGAGTGCACACTAACAATGGCGCGCGGATTGCTCGTTGTCTGATGCTATGGCGGGCAGTAAGTGCGATTTAACAGGCACTGACGTGGTAAAAATTAACAAAAAGGGAGCCTGACATGGTGTCACTCACAACGCCCTAAAAAAAAAACTACACGACCAAAATTATTGTTCTTGGTGTCGTTTTTAATTGGAAAAAAACACCCTATCCGATGGACATAATCATTTTGTTACTTTATTTTGGGAAGTGCCCCATTCCGTTTTTTGGGGGCCACCCTGTATAACTCAGGAATTATGAAAAGAAAAATGAGGCATAATAAAATTTATCTCATTGTGTGTGACTTAATGAAAACACCCAATTTGTGTGGCAGAATTACATCTACAGCTACCTAACGTGAAATTGTGCACAATTATGTTTATTCACTAAGCTGTATTGTAAAGATGTTAATGAAGATGAAGATGTCACATAATAGAGTGTGACCCATGTGCAAAGAACTCACCGATAATGGATGTAATAAAAGGTGCTTCCTTGAAGTATTAATGCATTTCAGTATACATGTAGAATCTTTTCCAATTTCTTCAAGAATAATATTATTTATATTTTTGTTACGATGATCTTAAAATGCTATGGTGATGTGCAATTTTAATTAAATGAATGAACAAATATTAAATTTTGTTGTTACTGTATTACATTCAATGACTTATTTGCAATGTATTTTCTCTATTACCTATAAGATTTTATTATTTGGCTTTCTGGTACTGGTGAGAGCATTTGAATCATGCGACTTCTAGTTGTTTATTTCATCTTTGGTACCATTAAAAATGAAAATACTCATTCTTTATTTAATTACTGTTTTCTCCTTGTACTACTACTATCCACTGGAGACTGCCATGTTTTGAAACAGTCCGTATTCAAATACATTGCAGTGGACTCAACAAAAGCAGGTTGTGTAACTACTGACATAGCAGCGGCCATAACCGTGGTAACATATCCCGCTTTTGTCAAGTCCACTGCAAAGTTATTTGGACTGTTTCAAAACATGGCAGTCTCCAGTGGGCACTAAAGGCAAAGAATAGTGGTCTCAAAAACATTGCTTATATCCATTATAAATGATAGCCAAGAACAAATTTTGTAATACTAGGTCTAGAAGTGACAGGATTTGTGCTATATCGTTACCAGTAAAGGGAAAGGGCCAGTTTCGAGCTTCCTTTTTAAAGTGATCCATTAATTTCATAACTGTTTTTTTTCACCAAGATTCTTGAGAATGATAAGAGATTTTCATAGAAAATTAATCATGTTTACGTTCACGTGAAGTATCCAAATTTGGATACTATGGAGGATTTAGTCTCCTATTCGGATACTGTCGACTACAGTCAAAAGTGTCTACTGACGTTTTAAAATTCAATTTTAAAATTAAATATCTCCATAATGAGTGTAAAATTTGAAAATCAAAATCCATTTTATTCTTCTGTTGCCATCAGCCAAACAACAAAGTACTACAAGAGAAGTGAGAAAGCTCCAAGTGACTTTGGTTGAATATTTACTAAGTTAATGGATCACTTTAAGAAAGATAAACCACACACAAACAAAAACTGCAGGAACAGGTAATGATTCATTTACATTGTTGACCTTGTTTATTTTAATTTCCCTTTTTTAAAGGCGATTAACAGTATAAACACATACTGGATAAACATTTCTGAGTAGACTTGTACATTAAGTGTAACCTGTACACCATGTATATATTTCACTAAATTGTAAATTGAGAGTTGTCAATTGTAAACTATGTGTTGGAAATTATAAATTTTACTTCTGATTTCAAATTTCAAATTCATCATAGGAAATAACCAAGAATACTGAGGTACAGTTTATCATTATAAAATACATAACACATAAAACATTAGGGTATCATTTCATGTATATATATTTGTATGTGCTTTTAGCTTATCATTTCATGTATATATATTTGTACCGTATTTACCGGCGTAATCGCAGCATCCGCGTAAACGCCGCATGCGGACTTTGAGCATTGAAATTGAAAAAAAAAAATGGGAGAAAAGTACGCTAGGAAAACTGGCGACAAAAAAAGAGGGAATTTATGGCAGGCAAGCGCGGCGCTGGCAGTGCATTTGTTTCGTTACTTTGAAGTTAAAAACGTATCGGATTTAGCAAATATCTGCAAAAAAGGTGAGAAACCATTCTAAGCCAGGGTAAACGTAGACAATTTGGCTAAATAATGTTTTATCACCCAATACAATACAGTGCAATACAACCAATAGTCCCACACCTGCTGAAATGTGTTGTTTTGAGGCAGTCAAGAGTGAAAATTTGACTATCGCCGCGTATGCGCCGCACCCCAACTTTGCTTGTTTTTTTCGAGGAAAAAGTATGCGGCGATTACGCCGGTAAATACGGTATGTGCTTTTAGCTTATCATTTTATGTATATATATTTGTATGTGCTTCTAGCTTATCATTTCATGTATATATATTTGTATGTGCTTTTAGCTTATCATTTCATGTATATATATTTGTATGTGCTTTTAGCTATCTAAAATAAGGAAACGCTCATGTAAAGTCATACAATTGTACGATGTTTGGGGAAAGGGACAATATATTGGGGGAAGGGAAGGCAAGATAAATTACTGGGCTAATAATAATAATATACTTGATTTATATAGTGCCTAATATGATTGATAATCATCTCTAAGCGCTTTACAATGATATTATTACCCCCGGTCATAGGATACAATGCAAACCAGCACACATTGTGTGCACCATCTCCACTCCCTGGGGAGTATTCCTTCCAAGCGGCTCATGGGCACTGAGAGGATCCTTCACATATAGGCTTTCACCTCCTACCGGGTCCCCATTTATACACCTGGGTATAGAGCAGCAATTGTGGATAAATTGTCTTGCTGAAGGACAAACGCAGTGGGCAGGGTTTGAACTCGGGATCTCATGATCGGAAAGCGCGCGCTCTACCAATCTTGCCACACCACATCCACTAATCCAATACATGCATCAATTGCAATGTGAAAGACTCAAATCCTTAAGATACTGCAGTTCGATTAGTCTAAATTATGTATCATATTATCATATTGTATACTATACAATAAGATAATATAATAGGCTAGATGAGGTGCTTGCGTAAATATTATATATTACTGTCATGGATCACAACAAATTGGCAAGCTATTTGAAGTTCTAGAAATGAACAAGTATTAATAGTTCCCTTAACCCGTTGAGGACGAATTGATTTGGGTATAACACGGATTCTCCATAGACTCAAGCCCAAAATATTTCGGGACCAGTCCTCAACGGGTTAAAAGAAATTGTCTTGGAATGCCCTTGTCTTATCATGTATTGAGCAATTTCAAAATAGGAATTTCAAAATGGGAATTTCAAAATTGGAAAACAATTATATATACATTAAACTATTCATTGTTAGATAGACATAAATACTCAAGCACCAAACTATATTTTCATGCAAACAACTAAACAAAAAATGGTCTACTTATAATCATTCAGTAACAGAAATATCTTCATAATTCTAACATAACTAATTGAGCAGTAAGATCAAAGTAATTGACACTGTAGAATGTTCCAAATACTCAGCCCTTAAGTATTTTAACTCCTTTAATAATGTAATATGGTTTACATACACAGGCACCTTCCGAGATTGTAGTTTGTTAAATCCATTTGGTCCCATAACCAATCATGATTTAGCTTCCCTAAAGGAGGAAGAGCATGCCTTTATGATGTTAAATCAATTGTTATACATTTTAACTAGCTTTGATATTGATAATAAAAATTAGATTTAAAAGATAATGGCTGCTACAGATAACCATACAGCTTGCATGAGCTCATCTGTCATAGCGTCAATGATACACGTATAATATATTCAAACATTTGACTACAATGACGTGCTACAGGATAACAAATCAAGTATAAGTAGTGCTGTCAGTATTTCTGCAGAAAGCAAGCTGCCCAAACTATATTCAACTATTTTCAACATAGGAGTAATGATCTCTGAAATGTTGGGAATCAAAATTGTAAAGGAATAAACAAATCTATGACTCTTTGAAAAAGACAATTCTATTGGGGTTACAAAATGGCAACACTGGCAATTTTGTGACAGATTCTGTTCAAATTGCAGAGAATTTTCCTTTTTTTATTCCATTTCTCGTTTGTTGAAAATCAAAATCATCTTTTTGTCAGCATTAGCTAATCTCCTTTAACTGTACTGATAGACAAGGAATCTAGTACAGGGGAACATAGTTGTGACGAGCTCTGACATTACAAAATCCTCTTATAATTTGCTCGTCCAAGCTCTTTGCATGCTTTGGGTATCTCTTTGCTCCTTAGAAAGTTCCACTGGATTTTTGTATTTAGTATCTGTATTTTTTGTATGGTATCTGTAGAATGCTTGTTATAACACGATTCCACTGTCATTAACAGTATCTTTACAATGGTCGTTATAGTAAGGTTCTACTATAGTCTTAATGTTATCTCTACAATGCTCGCTATAACAAGGTTACATTGTAGCAGGGCTCGCTCTTAGCAGTGGCCCAGGTGTCCATGGCAACCTGAAATTTCAGTTGGTCACTAGAAATAAGCTAGAAACTCTGTATTGGCCACCAACAAATTAGGATATACAACACACACATCTATCGAGAGAATATATTGGATGTGTAATTTTAGCCACCTGTAACAAAAAAATGTTATCTCTACAATGCTCATTATAAGGAGCCTACACTGTCGTCTGAGTGGTATCTCTACAATGAGGTTTCTAGTAGTCGTCCTGTTTAGTTCCCTCGTTGTACTTCTTGTACTGATCCTGGTAGATCTCATCGGGTGTTGCCGCCTCCTGTACGGCCGCATCTTGCTTCATCCGACCAATCCAAGCGACCAACTAGACATGGATAACCAATAGAGAAACAACAGTCACATGAAATGAAACATTTCTCTGGAAAGTTTGGAAGTATTCTAGACAGCAATGACAGTTCAAAACATGGTCTAAGGAGTCTTATTTTGTATGTGACTTGTGGACAGTTAGTTACTTGCTTCAACCGACGAAATCAAGCTTCCAACTGGACCAGTATAATATGAACAGAGAGACAACCATTAATAAACATTTTCTCAGGAATGGTATTCTGTGTGATTTTGCCGGTAGTCTGGTTTTGTTCCCCCAAAATGTGAAGTCTTTTATACACAAAGTACCCGTTTACTCGCCCGAAATGGGAGCTCTAGGAAAAGTTGTTTAACCCATTTAGGACCAGTCCTGGGCCCCGTTGCAGAAAGAGATACAGTCGATTGTAAGTTACGATTGATCGTAAGTCAGAAAATTTACGCGTTTCAACCAATCAGATTAGCGCATCTAGAACACGTGATCTGACTTACGATTAATTGCAACTTACAATCGATTGTATCTCTTTCTGCAACGGGGCCCTGGTCTAGGGTCTATGGGGAATACTGTATGCATATATATACAAATAGTCTTGAATGAGTTAAATATAAGACTTCTACACATACCGTTGGGTAGTTCTCCCTCTTGAACTCCTCTCCCAGGATAGCCCAGCGCTCGAACCACGGCCAGATGATGTAGTCCACCATCCCTGGCTTATCTCCTGCACGGATACGGGTATTACAAGTACAAAGATTATTATAATAGGAAGGAGAAGAACAGATGATGATGATGATGCTGCACGATGGTGATGGTGGTGGTGGTGGTGGTGGTGGTGGTGGTGGTGGTGGTGGTGGTGGTGGTGGTGGTGGTGGTGGTGGTGGTGGTGGTGGTGGTGGTGGTGGTGGTGGTGGTGGTGGTGGTGGTGGTGGTGGTGGTGGTGGTGGTGGTGGTGGTGGTGGTGGTGGTGGTGGTGGTGGTGGTGGTGGTGGTGGTGGTGGTGGTGGTGGTGATGATGATGATGATGATGATGATGATGATGATGATGATGATGATGATGATGGTGGTGGTGGTGGTGGTGGTGGTGGTGATGATGGTGATGATGTGGTGATGGTGGTGGTGATGGTGGTGGTGGTGGTGATGATGGTGGTGGTGGTGATGGTGGTGATGGTTGTGGTGGTGATGATGATGATGATGACAATTCACTAGCAATTATCATAATACAAAAGGTATTTGGTATTTTACTGATTTATTGTAATTGAAAAAGTTGTATTACAAGTACAAAGATTATTATAATAGGAAGGAGAAGAACAGATGATGATGATGCTGCACGATGGTGGTGGTGGTGGTGGTGGTGGTGGTGGTGGTGGTGGTGGTGGTGGTGGTGGTGGTGGTGGTGGTGGTGGTGGTGGTGGTGGTGGTGGTGGTGGTGGTGGTGGTGGTGGTGGTGGTGGTGGTGATGATGGTGGTGGTGCATGGTGGTGGTGGTGATGATGGTGATGATGTGGTGATGGTGGTGGTGGTGGTGGTGATGGTGGTGGTGGTGGTGATGATGGTGGTGGTGGTGATGGTGGTGATGGTTGTGGTGGTGATGATGATGATGATGACAATTCACTAGCAATTATCATAATACAAAAGGTATTTGGTATTTTACTGATTTATTGTAATTGAAAAAGTTGTACAATACAGGGCTCAGAACTTTAGTGTTCCCTCAATTGTGTATGATAACAAGGTAAATTCAATGGGCCCATGGTGCTTGTTATAATGAGGTTTCACTGTATATATTTAATCAAATCTAACATACCAAAGAAGAAAGGGGTGGCTCTCTTGAGAAGCTCTTCCTCTATGGCAAACAGCTCCTTGGAGTAGGCAGCGAGGAAGTCCTCAGTCGAATTGGGAGGCGGGTGGTACGTCGCCTTGAAGTATGGAGGACTAACCTAAAATGAGAAAAAACATATTAAGACTTGGATACATTGTAAAGCAGCTACTAGAGGGTTGCTAATGAAGACAGGAGAAATAACTTAAGCAGCGAGGAAGTCCTAAGTCGAATTGGGAGGCGGGTGGTACGTCACCTTGAAGAAAGGAGGGCTAACCTGAGATACCAATTACGAAAGGAAGTTGCTAGTGAATAAAGGAGGACTAATTCAAGTGTGAGAAAAAGCACAGACATTCAATACAAAGTAATAAACCTATTTCTAACATTGTTTACAAGTTGTATCTTTCCATATTATGTTGCACAAGGAGTTGCAATCGATTGTAAAGAACTTTGCAAGTCAGAAAATAGGCACTCTTTTCATGAGAGCACAATGTAATGATAATTCCTACAAGCAGTCACTTAAATAGACACCCAACTATTAATGCCACATTAACATTTAACAGCCAGACTAAATGTATGCAGGAACAATAACCAAGTCTGTCATTCCCTCCCCCTCCCCAATTCTCACCTTACTCCCAAAGTGATCCAGCAGCATCTTGTCCTGTGCCTTCCTGAAAGGGTCCTCCGGCCACAGGTTGTTGCTAGGATACGCATCGTTCACGAACTCACAGACGATGGTGGAGTCCCGGACTATCTTGTCATCGTGCTCAAAGCACGGAGTGGTCCCAAAAGGGTTCTTGGTCTTGTACCAGTCCGGCTTGCTTTGCAGACTGATGTTGACAAGCTCATAACTATGAGTCAAATGACAAACAAAGAAAATATTCTATGAGCATCATTCATGATACATGTAGGTTACTGACAAATTATTTAGTATCCCTCCCTATCTTTCCATCTTTCTCTAAGCAAGGAGTGGTCCCAATAGGGTTTTTGGTCTTATAGACTAATAGACTAATCCAGTTTTTGTTGACAAGATAATCTATGAGTATGACAAAAAACAAATCTAGGCCTATCCCTGAATTAACATACAACATCATCAAGTTAGAGGATTCATTTTGAAACTTGTCATAACAGTCGGGCCAGCAAAAATTGACATTGACATTGACAAATTGAGAAAAATCTTGCTTTCGTCCATGTTATGCTTCGTTATCACAGGTTTGATCAGGAAAGAGTGATATTTTGAATGGTAAAAAGTTTACTCATGAAATAAAAATTTTGGGCCGGTAAATTTTTCTTTCGGGCCACTAGAAAAGAGGAGAAATTATTCTACTGGCCCGACCGCGACCGGACCACTGACAACAAGTATAAGTGTGGAGGGACTGGAGCCCTGCCAGTAGACACCCAGTTCCCGTAGTCAAGGGGTTAAATAAGGAGGGCTTACTTCCAAAGATACTCACTCTACTTTTTTGGCAGCAAGAACGAGCCTAGCCCTGTGGGCGAAGGGGCAGAACCGAAAGCTGTAGAGACGGGGAACTCCCTGTTGGAGGGGAGGCAGTGGGTCATCTGAAAATAAGAAAAGGTTACATTTAAAAACACTAAAAATCCATTTAATGATTAATGATTTAAAAAGGACTCAAGAAATGGATCCTAACATATTTAGCTGATTCCAACACAATCCATGTCATGTCAGTTTCATGGAAAATAAAAGAGCCATAGACCATAACCAAAGTCCGATCTTTGGAGTTGGAGTGACATTATGTTGCATTAGCGATACAAGGGGGATTTCGCCCCCAGCCCCCCCCCCCCCCCCCCCTCCCCCGGGCCACCACAAAATTTTGCACACAGTTAGCTTGCTACATAATTTACAAGATTGCAGTGTTATTGTTGTGAAAATAATTAATTATGCACATTAATGCATACATCCTCTGGTCTATAAATAACTAAATATTACTCAAATTATGCATTTTGTTTGCATGAGTACTTTGTATTCCCTAATTAACAACTTTTCAACATTAAAAATTGCAATGTTGAGACAAAATTGTCCTTAAATTATGTATAAATTACTTTGTTTTGGGAATTTTTTATATTTTATATTTCTTATTGTTTTTTTCAATGGAATTAATTATTGACCATTTTCCAATAATTTTTAGCCCAAAATTAATTAATTGCAGTGATAAGAATACAAAATAATGAATGTTTTGTGTAAAATCTAGGGGGAAAACAAATAATTTCCAGCGTAGGATTTGTACACAAATCACAAAATTGAACAATTTGTGGGCCGACATTCACTTATGACATTCACTTAAATAACAAATGGTCACTTTTCTTCGGAACGTTATATCCGGTCATCGCAAATTTAATTGGTTTCAAAAGTTGTGCAAGACTTATCAAAATGAAAAAAATCATGAAGTCGTGCGACGATACCTGCTCCCGTTGTGGAATTATCACACAAAACATTGAGGGGGGGGGGGGGGGGGATTCCACCCCACTGGCCTAGGCCTAGGGCAGGCTATAGTATAATGGTTAAAACAAAGAAATCTGTGTCATTCAGTTAGACTAAGAATGCAGATCATGTAATTTAACTGTGCAAAGCACGGCTGCAGACACCGATATTCATGTTGAAATGTATTGACGAAAACCAATTGATTATACATTTATAATTCAGTATCGATTTATCATGCACTGAAATTTACATTAAAAATAAAATGCTGTCATATTGATTATTGGCTTTGACTTTGCATGACACAGCATTTTAATGTAAATTTCATTTTCATTTTCATGCTAAACATGCATAGACAAATTTTGTTGAAACTATACATTTATAAATTGCTAGAAACTTTCACAGTATCACTATCAGACAGCCATGTGCAGACAGCCTAGTTTAAGGAAAGGAAAGTTTGACTTTGAAGACGCTTACCTGGCTATACCCGTTATGATTTATGATTTTTGGATATTATTATTGATAGTAATATTTAATTACATAATTGACATGCCTCATTACCAAGTGAAGTGGAACTCTTACTCTAGTCTAGAGATCAGGAATTATGTCAATTGTATTATTATTAATGTAGACAAATTATGGAGTGATTGAAAGGTGACAAACTCACAAAGCATTTAAAATTTAACATGTTGAATTATATGACCATGATCACAGTCACAGATCATGTCACTGGAAAAATAAAATCATGATATTATTATTATTTAATCAATTTTATACTCACCATTTATCAAACTTCAAAGACAATTTCTAAAACTTGAATTTGAAATTGTTTACCTTTTACAAGATGTCTTGGATTTGCTTTGGCAGTTGGGGGAGGCATTTTCTGGAAAAGTGTGTTCTGAAGAAGCAACTTATCAAGATGGCAGACCGATGAGTTGACCCTTTTTCTGATAAAATCTGAAGCCAATGAATTAGACAAGAAGTTGTACTTCCCTTCACAGGATGTACAGTGCAGAAGTTGAAATCAATAATGGGCTTCTCATCATAGTCTTTCAAAAATGCACTAGGTTATTATGTTTTAAATATCTAATTGAGGAAATGTCTCTTTTTATGACCATACTAATTAAATAAGTTCTAGAAGCATGGTAATTTCAAATAAAAATCTTACAGTGATATAAACATAACAATGCACATTTAGTTTTGTGTACACTTTTTACTTAAAAATTAAAATATATATTTTTAATTTTTATTCTAAGCCTCTGATAGAAGACTAACAAAGTTCAGCATGGCGGTGCGGTCGGGAGCCGGGAGCAGAAGTATATTTCTGCATTTTGTCAATTTTACATCAAATACACCGTCTTGTCGGTCTGTGCATGTTTTGCGACACGAATTAAGGTATGTTTTAATGGTTAAATTCTTCAACTTCTCGAAAAATGTCCTTATTTATGATTTTTGGCCGTTTTACTTTATCATATTTCCTGCAGGTTGAAGACGGAGGGTAACTGTAGCAAACCTTTCCCCGACGCTAGCCCACTGGCACTCAACGAAGTATCGGCTCCCGCAGCTCAACGTTTATTCTTGAATTGAAAGAGCGAGTGAAATTGAGTTAAACTTAAAGTTACACTTGAACCTGTCTTGAAGCGTTCATTTTCAATTAGTGTTATATTATAAGCATGCACAACTGCCTGCAAATGCAATAACTAATCAATAAATGTATGAATAATTATGTAATTGTAAATAAATTGTATACTATTTGTATTGTATTAATTGTAAATCATGATTGTCACTTGTCAGATTGTTGTGCATGTGATGTGGACATGGTGGACGTGGTCGTGGATGTCGTGATTGTAATGTGAATTTGCCATCTTCAATCTTACTAGCTATATGTTTGGATTTAGATTAATAATATGCATCATAATGAATCATACTGTCCGTTAGGGACAGCTAACGCTGTAACCGATCATCGGATCGGCATGCCGATCCCGATCCGATCATGGCTTTTTTGCCGTTTTTGCCGATTTCCGATCATGCAGAAAAGATCGGAGATCGGATCGGATGAAATTTTTTATTTTTTTTTTTTATGTGTTATGACTTATGTGAAAAAAAAAAAATCCCGGGAGAAAACCATCCATTTTCTTTGCAAGAATATCGGAATTGCAATTTTAAAAAGGGACTATCTATATCATTTACTTGAAAAAAATGTTATTTTCGAGATACTCTTTGTTAGTTTACTTCGTTTTGAAAGGCGAAAATCGGAACAAGACTCGCAAAATTGCTAGTCATTTGAACGGATGTTCACATGAACTCCAGGCCGTCAGACCCGGCGCGCGCACGATCGGCGCCGCGCTGGCGCCGTGCATGCATGCGGGCGGCATGCGTGTCCTATGTCGCAAGCTATTATAGATCAACGAATTATCGTTTTCATATCCTCTTTTACATGTTAAATTCAGTCTTTTACTGTCGGCCGACTGATAGAGAATGCTGATAAATTATGGAAGAGGACATAAAAACGATTTGTTGATCTATATAGTCGCCAGCAAGGCCTAAGATTCAGAGGAAAGCTGGTACATAATTATATTAGTATACATGTATAATATAAACTGTAAATTTGCACTCTCGATCTCCCGGTCCCCGAATTCCGGGAGATCGAGAGAGTATATAAATTGTTTGATATGTTGTTATTGACTAATGGCGTCAAAATTTAACTATATAAACATAATCATAACATGTTTTTTTTTTCTTTCCTTTTTAGGAAGATGACGGACGCTCCAATTTTGACTTGTGTTGCGCGTGCGAGGACTACATTCGGCCGATCCTTCTTTCAATTTAAAGAATTATAATTTGTTTACGCTTTGAGTATAAATGTAATGACGAGGAAGATGAGATAAACATGAGCATGGGGGACTTAAAATGATACTTATGATAATGCAATTGAAATGTGGTCAGCCAACTCCACCACCCCCCCCCCCCCCCCCCCCCCAATATCAAAAACATAATTCTGTGACCGCTGATTATGATTTAGTTTCACGTGCGACCATGGATAGTGCGACTATGCGTTTTTGTTATGATTAATAATTCATATGTACTCTTTCTCATGATGATGTTCATGATATAAATACTTTATTATTTCTAGTAGGATGATGGCTCGTGAAAGTGTATACTTGATGATAAACATCATAACATAAATGTCAAATTGAAAATAATGGTGATGATTACATAATTATGATTACAATTGAAATGTGGTCGGCCCCCTCCTCCCACCCCGAAAACATTCTGCGGCCCATGATTATGATTTAGTTTCCGTGCGACCATGCAATTTTAATTTGTATGTACTCATGATGATGTTCAAAATATAAATACTCTATTATTTCTATGGATGATGGCTTGTGAAATTGTATACTTGATGATCAACATCATAATATAAACGTCAAATTGAAAATAATGGCGATGATAAGATAATCATGATAACAATTGAAATGTGGACAATGTGGTCAGCCCCCTCCCCCATCCCCCAATATCAATGCGGCCCCTGATTATGATTTAGTTTCCATGTGCGACGGGGCGATTTTTATTTTTATATGTACTCATGATGATGTTCAAAATATAAATACTTATTATTTCCGACGGATGATGGCTTGTGAAATTGTATACTTGATGATCAACATAATATAAACGTCAAATTGAAAATAATGGTGATGATAAGATAATTATGATAACAATTGAAATGTGGACAATGTGGTCAGCCCCCTCCCCCATCCCCCAATATCAATGCGGCCCCTGATTATGATTTAGTTTCCATGTGCGACGGGGCGATTTTTATTTTTATGTACTCATGATGATGTTCAAAATATAAATACTTATTATTTCCGACGGATGGCGGCTTGTGAAATTGTATACTTGATGAAAAACATCATAATATAAACGTCAAATTGAAAATAATGGTGATGATAAGATAGTTATGATAACAATTGAAATGTGGTCAGCCCCCACCCCCAAAATCAAAACAGTCTGCGGCCCCTGATTATGATTTAGTTTATGTGCGACCGTGTGATTTTGTATTTTTTCAGGGGGGGGGGGGGGGGCACGCAAATTGGGGAACTGTAATTATTTCGTTCACACTGCCATTAGGCTAACGCTTTCTTCATTTTTTTGTCACACTGTATTGAGGACCTCCCCATATATTGCAATAATTGTACGTAACGCAATTAAAAATAATAATAAATTATATACTACTTACATTTTATCGGGGAGTTGCCACGACGCAGTTTACAATGTTCTTGCTTCGCCCCTAGCTAGTATAATGGCACTTTGTCCGTCTCGATGTTAGTAATTATTATAATCATCACCAGTCAAACATGCACCATCATCCTCATCTTCATCATGGATCATTACCATCCTCTTTTTTATCATAATAATCATTGGCATCGCCATCTTCATAATGATCATTCATTGTCATCCTCATCAGTTCATCATTTCCGTCATTTATCAATCATATTAGGCGCTATATAAATCGATATTATTGTTATTATTATTATACTCTGTGTACATAACAATAATTTATATATTTTAAAATATAATACCCGGTACTCGTTTTGTATCGGGGAGGGGGTGGCAGCCTTCTCACTTCTCAGTAGACTGGGGGAGGGTACTTTGTTTCTTGAGTAGGCCTATACGCCGGACGACGGAAAGTTTGGGGGCGGGGGCTATTATTTTTAGTACATTTAAAACATTTCGGATTGTTGAATGACGTGGGGATCGGTATTGGGGCTATTGGTACAAGTAATTAGCGAACAAACTTATGTACTAGTTGCAAAATAACAAAGCAATACACACTAATCAAATACAAACAAACAAACAAACACATGTAGCCAGTGGCGAAGGTGGTCGGACTGGTTGGGGGGGGGGGGCACGAAAATTATTGGGGGTACACCTGTGTATTACTATTACTTTGTTTATTTAAAAAATGTCCCCTTAATTTTATGTTTTCTATTGTTTTGTTTTTTTTCAGAATTATTTACTGCATGTAGCTTATAATACATCATGTACCCAACTTGTTGATCGAGTTAAACTGATTCTAAAGGAGAACAAAGAATAACAAAAAAGTTAAATAAACTCCAGTTATTTTTTAGAAAATCAGTCGTGAAAAACAGCAACAAAGAAATCAAAATATCTTATTTTTTAATTATTATTTTATACTGAGTAATATTAATAATCAAGCTGCAATTCAATTAAGGAAACAGGATAAAATAAACAAGCGATGCGCAAAAATCTGACTGAAAATGCATGCAGCAACAGCATAAAAAAACGATGTCAAACTAAAAACAACAAAATGCAAAAGTTAAGTAACTATAATTATAACAACAACATCAACAAAAATAGGTCACATGGACGGAGATAGATCCTGTCGCGTGGCGTGCATGCTGCGCCGCGATGCCGTTATAAAGCACGTGAAAGCATAGCCTCGCGATCCGCTGACGGTCTTCTCCGCCGTATCTCTACTACCGGTTGGCCACGCTAGCGCCAGCCCTGCGTGATGCACAGCTCCGAGCAAGCAGCCTCGACGCATCCAAAATATTGATTTAAGTCGTCCAAATGGCTTTAATGTTTATAAAAAATACTACGGCGGACTATCGAGTGACCAGAACAAAAATGTGCAGTAAGTAACGAACCAGTTTTGTTGCAAAGTGATGCAAATTAAAGCATTTTTTTTTTTTTTTTTTTTTTTTTTTTTTTTTTTAATAGCCGATCATCCGATCCCGATCATCGATCCGATTTCGAAGATCGATAAAATTTTGCCGATCCGATCAAACGATCCGATCATCAAGGTCAGTTACAGCATTAGGGACAGCGCTGTTGCCATTTTTATTGCATGCATTAAGTATGCATGATCGTACGCGCGCGCGCGATATGCACCAGCAGTACATAAAATACAGTATAGTACACACGATGATCAGCTCAGTCACTTAGTCAGTCAGTTGGTGTTTTCTATCGCTCGAGTTATCCTAAAGGTGAAATTATTGTGATATACATCTGTCACTTGTTTATGTAGTTGTATCATATTTTTTGACACCAGTGTCAGTGACGTCTAAAGTCTAAAGGATTCGGGCCCAAACTAGACTCTTAGCAGTTTTGCTACGTACGTAATTAAGAGCACGTAACTATCGCGCGCGCGCGTACGATCATGCATACTTAGTGCATGCAATAAAAATGGCAACAGCGCTGTCCCTAACGGACAGTTGAATCATGTCCACGTCCATGTTTGATACATATTTATTCTGATAATTATATTAGTCATAAACTGCTCAAATTTACTGTAAAATTGTAATATGATTTGTGCAATGTTTTGTTATCATTATCAAAGTGATAATCACACATAGGTACATTACAATAGCCTTGTGCGGAGATCAACCTCTTCCGCCCGCTGCACTATCTAATGGAAACAATTTTTGTTTGTCTGCTGATATCTGATATCTCCCTCAACACGTAGAACTTATCGCACTTAGCGCTGTACAGTGAGTTAGCGAGCTCCCATTGGTTGATCGCCCGATCTCCGGTCAATTACGTCAGAGCGCTCTCTCCCTGACTGGGCTCAATCAAGCAGCGAGCGCAGTGATGTTTCACCGAAATTGGACTTGTGGGCGGAGCCTTGCTCTACTGCTCGGGTCTTACATGCAGAGCGCTATGCATTATCGCTTCGGCTCTTGCGCGAAGCCACGCCCCATCTGTCAATCTTCTCCGTGCCAAGCAAAAACGGTGACCAAAACTCACTGACATGCCATACATTATACAGGTGGCGCATCTAACCCATTGGTGGCGCACACTAATCATCGGTACACAAAGACAATAGAAAAATCAAAGAACAATGCTATACAACTCGCGAGTTTATAAGTTAAATATTACGAAAATGAGAACTTACCAAACTGCTGACAAGCCAAAAGTAGGAAGAATATCTCAGCTTTCGAACGGTGCAAACAAATTCGTAAAAAAATCGAGATTTGACTGAAATATCACGAGTTTGGTATCAGAATGTAGGGGCCATCGACAGCTTTCTCCTCGCATACAAATGGTATAACGTTGAGTCTATGGCAGCATGCGACAGCCAATCAGAAGGCGCCTTCTAGCTGCAGCGTGAGTTGGCTTATGCAAATGAGGCCGATGGGATCGCGAGCCGGTTTGAACGTAACGCGCATGCGCGAATGGGAGCAATAGTTCTACGTGCTCAATTTACCAGCGAATGCAAAAAAACTTTCATTTATGTGATCCACAATTCATATACTTTGATAATAATTACCGACTTTGTTGTTCTGAAGACCACAAAATGTAGAAATAAAATGATTATAATAATTTCCCATCCGTTTTCCTTACCAATGCGTCCTAAAAGTAAACACAGCGTTCAACGGTTGAACGCAACAGTGTACGAATAGCCGGTATTGTTAGTGTACCTCCAGCGGATTAGCATATATTGCGTGTAAATGGTTCACCTGAGTGAACCATTTACTTTGTAGATGTGGTGATAATGTGGTGTGTGAGAAGTGCATAATTGATAATGGGGTTTTGTGATGAAAACAAATATTTTATTTCCTGAGTAGTAGAAATTAGAATCATGGACAGTGAAAAAGAAATACATACTGACGACTCTCCTGCCCGAAATGCCCAATAGAGCCCTCGAAAATCATGAAACGGCCGCCATAAATTAACATGTCATATTGCTAATTTGCTAGTTCAATTCAAAACAAAGTGCTATCTGCAAAGCTTGAAAAGTAGCCCTCCTCCCCCCCCCCCCCCTCATTTTGTCATGGACATGGTGTGCAGTTGATATATGATTTTACAATTAATTTGAAATGTTTTTACTTAGATTAAAGATTGTGTGTTAGTAGAAAATAAGTGAGAAATGGTACTATAGTATAAAAAGTTGATTTTTAGTATCGACTATTGTTTGTATATATTTATAGGTCACCACTGCCTAGTCTGTCGTCATGGGTGTGCGTGAGGCACTACTACCCAAAGGCACCAGTAAGGGACATCTCCGAGGAGAATTTCCAGCGCTATGAGCAGCGGACACCAGAGGGCGATCTCACCAAGGAGAATGAGGCGTTTGTGTACAAATGGGGGCAGCTGAAGCATGTGGTGGAGGGTAGCCCTCTCAAACACGCCCCCTGGCCCCGGGGGGAGTGGACCCCTTACTCCAAGAGGACAGGTCAGTTTGATCAGAAATGCATACAACATATGAATTGAACTGAAAATTTTACAAGAACAATTTGACTCAGCCCCCCATTTTCTTTTTTTTCAAAAGTGGACAGGAAATTTGTACAATGCTTGTTGGCAATTCCTAATCAATGCCTGACTTTCTGGAAGAAGATGTATCAATGTTATAAATATTATAAATATGTAAAACAGCTCTAGAATAAATATACATCTCCTTCCAGTACATATTATAAGAATTCTGCAAACCTCTATTGAATGTGTTCCCTCAATCAGTATTTAGTGCAATGACAGCAAAATTATGAAAAAGTGAGTTTGGCGATATCAACACACAATTGTGTTGGTTGGATTTCTCATCTAGGGTATTAAAAAAAATCAATTTATACTTCATAAATAGTCTCAAAATGATCCTGTATTTATCATGTTTCTGTCTGATTGAAAGCTAGGCTCTATACGACTCTCATTCTATCTCAATCACATAGGCAAATGTTGATAGTAGAAAAGTAGTTTTCACCCGTATTTTCTCCATTTATCTGTGTATGTCTGGTACAGGTGTGGTTGCCATCAAGCTGGGCATGCAGCCGCTGTGGACCAAGGAAGGCACCAGGATCCCCACTACACTCCTGCAGGTCAGAACATATTCAGGGATGACAGTTTGGGGGAAAAAGCCTGAATTCAGGGCCTGGGGGGGGGGGGGGGCGTTACATACTAGGCCGAGATTGAACGTAAGTCAGAAATTATGAGCATTTGAGCCAACCGCATTTATTTAGGCACATTTTTAGACTTTTGTTTAATCCCAACACTTTATGTAAAACCCCCTAATCACTCAGAAATTCAGGCTTATACTAGTAATTTTCTATGAACATCAGGTGACATGAATCAGTTTTCATGCTCTTGCCTTGTAGCTCACTGTCATCTAGATGTTAAGTAAGACTTGATACTAACACTAGCCTTCAAGGGTCAGTTCAATTCTACTTTGGGCCAGCAAAAATGTTTAAAAAGTATATTTTGTTTGCCCTGATCCAGCAACAAGGCTTCAAAATCTGATGATGAAGGAATCAGATAAATGTTTGTTACATTCTTCCTTGGAATAAGTTCATGTTTTGTTCAGGACTCCCAACCACATGTGTTCTTTGTTTTCATTCTCACTCACTTTTAGCCAGAAGTAAATTGTTTCCCCTTTGTAAGATTCTCATAGACTACTTTACAAACATAATCTATTAAACAGGGGTCCGTTTCATGAAAGTGTCTTATTTGAAAGATCATCTTAACTGTCCTTTGTGATCGGAACAAACGCCATCCGTATGCCCGTAGATCAGTCACAGTCACGTGATAGTTAAGACGGTCTTAACGTAAGACCCTTTCATGAAACGGGCCCCTGATATTTAATGTCTTTGCGCATATTACATTACAACAAAATTACCAAGAAACTTACAAATATTTTGTGTACTTACGTTTAATTATCTATATGAAATTAAATGTTAAATTGCTCTATCTTGTCTACAAGAAATGTCTACTTTTGATATTGCTTACGTTTTATCTTGAAATCAAAACTCTAACCAGCTATTGTAATGTTACATTCTCTCATTGATGTGCAGGTGGTAGAGTGCAATGTGCTGGACTTCGTCCCCAAAGGCCTCGGAGAGAATGAGAAGTTTGCCTCCATGTTTGTAGCTGCCAAGAACGCCTCACCTTTCTTTGTAAGTTCACGCAATTATTGATCAATTGATTCATTTATTGTTTCATTGGATTGATTGATTCATCGATTAATTAATTCATTCATTCATCCATCCATCCATCCATCCATCCATCCATCCATCCATCCATCCATCCATCCATCCATCCATCCATCCATCCATCCATCCATCCATCCATCCATCCATCCATCCATCCATCCATCCATCCATCCATCCATCCATCCATCCATCCATCCATCCATCCATCCATCCATCCATCCATCCATCCATCCATCCATCCATCCATCCATCCATCCATCCATCAATCCATTTATCCATCCATCCATCTATCCATCTATCCATCCATCTATCCATCCATCCATCAATCATCCATCCATCCATCCATCCATCTATTTATCCATTTATCCATCCATCCATCCATCCTCCATCCATCCATCCATCTATTTATCCATTTCTCCATCCATCCATCCATCCATCTATCCATCCATCCATCAATCATCCATCCACCCATTCATCTATTTATCCATTTATCCATCCATCCATCCATCAATCATCCATCCATCCATTTATCCATTTATCCATTTATCCATTTATCTATGCATCCATCCATCCATCCATCCATCCATCCATCCATCCATCCATCCATCCATCCATCCATCCATCCATCCATCCATCCATCCATCCATCCATCCATCCATCCATCCATCCATCCATCTATCCATTCAACCATCCATCCATCCATCCATCCATCCATCCATCCATCCATCCATCCATCCATCCATCCATCCATCCATTCATTCACTCATTTATTCATTCTAAGATGAACCCATCCATCCAATTATCCATTTATCTTTGCATCCATCCAATCTGTTTTTGGATGTCCGAGATCGACTGTTGTTAGTGTTGAAATTAAACATTACACTTGATTTTAAAAGAAGGTAGTGCAATCATGAATATGTTCTGTAAGCTAGGGCAAAATTCTTGATTACAAATTATAATCTCCATAAAATTTCCCAACTAGCCGAGATAAAGATACCTGGATGAGTTATTATGTTAATTTTGAAATGACATAATCATGCTATCATTGAAAATCTCATTGAGTTTATGATTTATTGTTCTCCCATTGATTTGACCGTGTTTTAAGTATTTGTTACAGTGCTAATCAAATCTTTGAAATAATTTTGTATGTGCAGCGCTTTTTGCAAGATGAAAATGTGTATTGATTTTTCCTTGTGTTTGATATTTTTCATTAAATTTGTTGTATCCTTGTTTCACAGAAAGACAACAGCATATTGACTTGTTTAAGTTTTCTGGTTAGCTTGTCAATCACTATTAAATCGCTAGCAGGTAAAATTAAATGTAGACCTTCTTTGTTACTAGAGAAAGTGTATAGAATAAACACTCTGCTATTTTGCTAGCCACAGGTTTTCAATTCATCCTGCATTTCTTCCTTTTTACCTAGCTCCTACTTTGTTTAACTTTGTTCTGCTTTTGATTAAAACTAATGTATGCAATTTATGCATACTCTCAACAAATAATGGTGATCATTAAAGTTAAGTTCATAGTTCTTTATTTTATTTTCATGCGATTAAACTTATTTGTTCTAACTTACATTTGCAGAAAGACCAGGAGTACAGTGACCTGTTCAAGCCTGCCTGTCTGCCCGTCAAAGAGCACATCACCAGATTCAATGTCAGTGATGATGCAGCATTACAGCCAGGTAAATTCTCTCTACTCTCGCAATATATGCAAATCAGCAGCACCAAGCCGATTAATTAACCCTAATCAGGCCGGGATATTTTCTGCGTAGTGGAGTAGTTAAAGTTAAAGTTGTTCTCGTGCCAATTTTGCACATAAGGTGGCGCCTATCTCCGATTCATTAGCCTTAGGCAGGCCATACGTCTAGTATAAGCAGTGAAAGCTACAGAAGAGGGCTAGTCCTCTGGTAACTCCGCGTTAAACTTTCACTTCTCCATTCTATTAATGCCGAGTGCCTGGCTAGAAAGCAGAAGGTACCATTTTATAAGTCTTTGGTATGACCTGGTCTGGGTTTGAACCCGGGACCTCCCGTGCATGAGGCGGACACTCTAAATGAGGCTAAGCCACCATGCTTGGCACATAGTGGAGTAAGCTGTATTATATACAAAGATTTTGTCCTATTGACTCTTGTGAGAGAACGATATTCATGATTCATTATTTTGGGGGTTACTTTTCGTATTTGCATGCATGGAAGTAGCACTCTTTAGTTTGGTTTGCATAGCTCTGTACAGCTAAACCTTTGGCTTATTGAATTCACCTCATTATATCAGATTCCCCGTTGTATCAGGGCTTAAAAATAATAAAATGCATAGCACCTGGACCTGTGAAATAATGATAATAATAACAATAGGTAAATTTATATTGTGCCTAATATGATCATCTCTATCAAAATTACCTTGTATATAAGGTACCTCGTTATAACAGTGCTCGTTATACAGAGGTTCCACTGAAATATTGAAATGTATTCATATGTCTTTTCAGGCACTCCTCTGTGTGCATCCCACTTCAGACCAGGCATGTATGTGGACATAGCTGCAAGAACGTGAGTTGCATAATTTCTTTCATATATAATTCAAGCCTCCACACTACCCTTCTTTCTCCACTAGCCTGTTCGGGCAAGTAAAATTACAAACATTCAAATTTTACTTGCCCAAACCAAACATTTTCTTCCCCGCTTTCTTCTTTACATATAAGGCATTGCATTCTAGACCATTTATGACATTTTACTTGCCTGACATCAATTTTAACTTGCCCCGGGCAAGTGCTAGTGTTGAGCCCTGTATTTGAAGGAATGCTAAATTTCTGGCTGAAAGGTCGATTCAATTTTTATTTTTGACAGAATCAGAAAAAACAAGTTGTAATAACCAAAAAAAATGATCATTTAAAAAAAATGAAGCAAAGATTGTTTGATTAATATCAATAAATCAAGTTATTTGAAAAAAATGGTTGGGGGCATTGAAAAAGAAAAAAAACGCTTTTCAAAAATTAGTCTTTGATAATAATGTATGATCAAAAGTGTTTTCATTGTATTTATGTTTGTTTGTTTGTTTATAGGATTGACAAAGGCTTCCAGGGTGTGATGAAGCGCTGGGGTATGAAGGGACAACCAGCTTCCCACGGTCAGACCAAGACTCACCGCAAGATGGGAGCCTCGGGAGGGGGAGGGGTGAGTGTCCTCTTGTCATATGATTGTTCATGTGGTTTATCACATGGCAGGTTATCTGATAGGTCATATGGCTGCTCACGTGATGTTATCAGTAAGTTGAATTAATTTCTGACTTCCAAATTGAATTATGATTGAGATAACTTTTAATTCATTCCAGGTATGAACAATATGTAATTTACAAGACTTACAACAATCATACAGTTTTAACAAACCGTATTACTTCAATGGTATGAGGTTCATAATTAAAGTTATAAATCGTGGGTTTTTCTTACCCAGTGAAAATAAGCGCCAACATTTCTAATAAGTAATCATAATAAAGACATTTGTTTCAGTTGGATAAAAAAAAATGCATTATCAGCCTTACTTTATTTCATAGTAATCATAATATATATTTACATGTTTTGTTACTTTTCTGTTTATTTTGCCAGGACCCTGGGAGGGTGTGGCCTGGCAAGAAGATGCCTGGCTTCATGGGCAACCGCTACAAATGGACCCTGGGCTTGAAGGTAAGCAACGAGGTAGTCCTCACCTCACCTCACAGATCGCGTAGTCCAAAGCCCAATGTACACAGAGCAGACTCGATCTCATCCAACTTGTTTTCAGTCGGAGCTGATTTAACTTGTTGAATCGGCCTCGACTGACCTCCGACTGCCTCGACTGACCTCCCACTGCCTCCTGACTGGCAAAACGTGAGTCATGAGGCAATGTAACTTAGCTGATCCCACTGAAAACCAGTCGGATTGGGTTGAGTTGGCTCTGTGTGCGTTGGGCTTAACCCTAATAAGGCCGGGTTTTTAGCCCAAAATTAAATAGTTGTAGTGATTGGAATGAAAAATAAAGAAGCTTTTGTGTATTCTAGGAAAAAATTAATTTCCATACGATTTGTACACAAATCACAAAATTTAGCGATTTTGGGGTCGACATTCACCTACAAAAGGTCGCGTGAATTTGGAACGGTATACTTGGTCATCGCAAATTTGGTCTCAAAAGTTGCTCGAGACTCGATGAAAAAACTCATGAAGTCGCGCGGCGATACCTGCGCGTGTTGCGGAATAGTTCCTTGAAACGTTGAGGGATTCCACCCCCCCCCCCCCCCCCCCCGGCCCTTTTTGGGTCAACAGAAATTGAGGTGCCACAAGTGGTTTGGCAACCAGCTTCCTCCATCCTTCTCCGTCGTTCGTCTCTGTTAGAGCTCACCCAGCTTTAGGCCTGTCCATTCTGTGATGTTATCTTCCCATCGCTTCCTCTTGTCTGCCAGTATAGGCAATATGCTCAATGTTTGGAGTAATCAAATCATATCCAATGATATAAATGAACTTCTTTCCTGGTGGCCAGGTTAAGTAGAACAAAGATGTATACAGTGAAAAATATACATGGGGGATGGGGATGAATTCGCCCCCCAAATCATAAAAGAGCCCTTGTATATTTGCATAGAGTTCAATGCAAAACAAGAGTGTTATTTTCATGCAGGCAAGCTTGAAAAGTAGCCCCCCCCCCCCAAATAAAAATTTTCCCTCTGCGTATATACAAAATATTTTGCTTCCCTCATACCAGAATTGCGTGATGCAAACCAAATTGAGATGTTATTAAAGTCTTATTATTTAGAGTTCTCATCGGGCAAGTGAAATTAGACATTAACCAGTTTTGGGTGACTTAAAATTTGAATTTGAATTTGATTAATTCACCTAAAATTGTTGACTATTGTCATTTCTTTTGTTAATGCCAGGTTCTGAGGGTAAACACAAAACACAACGTCCTCTACTTAAAGGGAACAATCCACGGGCGCATCTTTGGCTTTGTGAAGGTGAAGGATTCCACAATCCACCGTCTGACCGAGGCCCCGCCCTTCCCCACTGCATACCCAGATGAGGAGGAATTACCCGAGGACATGTTCGATGAGAGCATTCATCAGTTCTCGGATCCGAGCATCGAGTATGAACTAGAAGAGGAGTTGTAGCGATCTCGAAACAGACAATTCGCAATTTTGACTGAAAGTGCAAGTGAAACAACCGACGTTGCAGCTTGAATGATAGGAGTTGTTGGGAAGATTACAAAGTGTTCACTGACTGAAAATTCACGAGCTGAAATTTCATTGACTGAAAGCGCAAGTGTTTGAAGAGGAGCTAGGGGAAATATCACCAAGAATATATTGAATGAAAATTCTCAAGTTCTTCCAGAGATATAGCTTAGAATTGAAGGATGCAGTTTTCTCTACGTGATAACCTACCCAGGTGTTTGTGCAGTATACTCAAATAGAACATAGAACAACAACATTTCAAAAAAAGTTTTGTTAGTTAACTGCCAGAGAGCCTGTCCACTTTGAACGTTGACTGCATCTTTTATGTTAGGTAGGAGAGAAATTATCATGGAAATTCTCCTGGAGACCCTGCCATTCCCCAATGCATATCCTGACAAAGAGGAATTAGCTGGAGACATTTCTGATGACAGTATTCATCAGCATTGAATATGACTTAGAGGAGTCAGCGAATACAAATTATTACATATATCAGACTTTTAAAGGGATTGTACAGTTTTGGTCAAACTGAATTTTAGTCAAACTGAATTTTAGTAACCAAACCCTGTACCATAACACCACCATGCTCAAAGGTATACAAAATTACAAAAGACTAAGTAAAAAGCCTGTTATTCAAAAAGAGCCATAAAGACACAAAAAAATGCATTGGTTTCAACTAGTTTTTATGAAAAAATTGTGCATGTGATGTGCCCTCTATACCAAAACTGAACTGTCCCTTCAAGTTTCTTATCTAAAACATGCCCCCTGATGAATGATGCAGATTAGGTGGAGGGCATGTTCATCACAGGTAATTCATCTGTTCTTGGATTCCAGCGTTGAATACGATTATTGATTTATAATACATTATATGAAAATAAAAGAAAATCATAATAAATAAAAACATGTGCTGTACATATATCCTCACTAAGTATCGAATGGCCAAAGTAATTTTATTATAGATGATGTTATAAGAATTGAATGTTGCCTTATGAACTAAATCAAATCAAGTAAGAAAGCTTGCCATTTTATTGGCCTGTTCGGGCAAGTAAAATCATACATTTTTACATTTTACTTGCCCTCTTTCTTGTAGATGTGATTTACATGTATGAAATGACATTGTTCTCTCGTAGTTGAACAATTATTTAGTTGCCCGACTGGGCAAGAAAACATAGACAATATGTGACTGGCTATAGCAAAACCCTGCACTTCACAGTAAACATCCAAATGTAGATTTTCATGCCATTAAAAAGGTTTCATCACAAGCTTTCATTTGATGCTTTGTTCTAACAAATTGGTCAATAATTGGCGAGGATATGAATGTTTCAATTTTACAATCATAAGTCTTTTACACACATTATGTGAACTTACAGTGCTCATTTCTTCAAAACATGAATTACCGACAAGTGCAGGGTTTTGCTATAGCCGGTCACATATGTGAAATTTTACTTGCCCAGGGGGGTGTTTCACAAAGATCCTAAGTTGAACTTATCTGTATGTTGGACTTGACTGTTTCACTTGAAATTATAGAAAGCCGTGCACATAATGTTATAAATCCAACTTTAAATAAAAACACAACTATTTTATATAATATTATCTGGGAGATTATATATGCTTGATATGAACTGCATTAAAAGTCTCAAATATGCGCATTTTTATGCCTCCGCCAACGAAGTGGCCGGAGGCATTATGTTTTCGGGTTGTCCGTCCGTCCGTCCGTCCGTCCGTCCGTCCGTCCGTCCGTCCGTACGTACATCCGTCCGTCCGTACGTACGTCCCGTTTTCGTTCTCGCGATATCTCAAGAACCGATTGACGGATCAATTTCAAACTTGATGTGAGTGTACATATTGGGGTGACAATGATCTGATTAGATTTTGGGGTTCATGAGGTCAAAGGTCAAGGTCACAGGACTTGATAAATGTGAAAAAATGCCTCGTTCTCGCGATATCTCAAGAACCGGCTGACGGATCAATTTCAAACTTGGTATGAGTGTACGTATTGGGGTGGCAATGATCTGATTAGATTTTGGGGTTCATGAGGTCAAAGGTCAAGGTCACAGGACTCAATATATGTGCAAAAATGCCTCGTTCTCGCGATATCTCAAGAACCGGTTGACTGATCAATTTCAAACTTGGTATGAGTGTACATGTCGGGGTGGCAATGATCCGATTAGATTTGGGGGGGGTCATGAGGTCAAAGGTCAAGGTCACACGACTCAATATATATGCGAAAATGGCCTGAACGGCAAAATTTCAAGAACTGAATGTCATATTTCAATCAAACTTGGTACCTGAATGTATCATAAAGAGTCAACGTAGCCATACAATTTTGGGGTCATGAGGTTGAGTTCAAGGTCACAGGACTCATTATACATGCAAAAAAGCTTGTAATGGCAAAATCTCAAGAACCAAATGCAGATTTCAGTCAAACTTGGTACCTGAATGTTTCTTAGGGAGCCAATGTAGCCATCAAAGGTTTGGGTCATATGGTCAAGGTCACAGGACTCAAAATATATGAGAAATATAAAACAAAATTAATTCAGTGCATGTTAATTTGGGCTTGATATTGAAATCGCGTGATTGCGGAGGCATAATTTTCGACTGCGCGCAGTCGAAGATCCATCTAGTTGCTCTTGAGTTTTGTTTTCTTCATTCCATGGCTACTAAATGGCTTTCGATAATTTTGTAATTCTTAACATCTTTGTCAAACATCCCCCTGCTAATGCTCCCAATTATCTCCAATTAAAGCAATACTTTTTTTGTCCCTTCCTGTTCACTTTCTAGGAAACCATAATTATCAATATTTCAAGATATTTGACCAGCTCTGAGGGCTCATGTCCACAAAAATAGAAATTGAGAATTTCATATTAGTAATATGAACTCCTCACTAGCTTTTGTTTCATACCAAAATCATGGAAAATGACATATCTGATTCTGATATAATTATGATCACTTCGATCTTTGCCAACTTGTGAAAATTAGTGAATATTTTTCACTTTTAAAAGCCCATTTCTTCAAAACAGGAGTTGCCGACATGGGCCTGATTTTGCCAGGACTGGGGGGTGTTGCACAAAGAGTTGCAGTCAATTGCAAGTTGGAAAATATGCACATCTAAACCAATCAGATGTGCGTATTTAGGCACATGTTTTGACTTGCAATTAATTGCAACGTTACAATCGATTGCAATTCTTTGTGCAACATCCCCACTGTCACATATTGTCTAAAAAATTGTCTGTGGTGTGTGTGCCAACCGAGATGATTGATTGGGTTCAATTGATTCACAGAAATATGCATCCAGTTTGTCTGAATTGTGTATTTTGCGTAACTTCAGGATGTATGCATTATTTGAATGGATCATATCCCTTCAATTCAATTTGGTCGGGTGAGAGTGAGAAGGGCGTTAAGTCAGATTTTGGCCAAGTTTGGTTCCATTTTGTGGGTAATTTCCTACCCTATGTGATGCCAACTTGTCAGAAAAGAATGTCTGGTTTAGGAAATTTAAAGAGAGCTGAAGTGTATTCCTACCTAGACAGGAAAATCCATCTCGTTCTAGAGGGGTCCTTTAATATTATGACGTCATACTATCCCCTCCATCGGGAATAAAATAGTGTAAAATGATAATGAAACAAGACAGTCTCAGTGGACCTAACCCTCGGAATATAGACTGATTTTTCGGTCTAGTTCCTACCAAGCCTACAATCTTTAAACCTGATTATCCCAGTAGTACATAAAGGAACTTGGCACCCTTCTCTTTCTCAACTGAAAATTTAATTAACCCGATGTGTTAAGATCTTCAGACTAGTTCTGCAACAAATGATGATTTTAGGGAAATTATATATAAGATTGCAACATACAATATTGCAACATACAATATTGCTCCTGCTTGAAAGTTTATTTTGTACCCTATCTCTTGTAACTATGGAGATTAAACACTTTTATCCTATTTTGGATATTCTTTATCAATCAAATTGTGAAGATGTATGTGTTTATATTCCAAGTGTTCATTTTACTTTTATAGGAATATTGAATTCCAAATTGTTTGACAGATGGCAAAGAGAAAATGAAGAAAAACCCATTATTTTTTTTTTTTTCTTAGCCAGTAATACATAATATTTCTGGCCTTCAAAATGTTATGTAAGTAAAATAACAAATTCATTGTATGCATTCACACACACATACATACATACACCTTTTTTTTTTAATCAAGACTATTGTAAAGAGGTAAATTATGCATAGATTCTTGTAAAAATGGATACACGCAACTCATAAACTGACAAACAACAAATTGTTCCCTATATTTTTGTTATGAATACAGACACACACATGCATACAAACACACATACATACACACACACACAGGCGCACACACGCATACATACATACATACACACATAAGCACACAGGCAAATAATTTGTACACCTTTTTATTCCAGACTACCATTGAAGGGAGACATTGAAGGGAGACAAGAATTAATTCTCATAATAACAAAACAAAACTGAACAACAGTGAGTTATTTTCTACATTTTTTATTCATGAGAAAATGGTTAACAGAAACTTTTCAACTTGCTGCTGCTAGTACAGTGTAACCTGTACTCACAATATCATATAACAATTATAACAGAATACAGTAGGTCTTCATAATGTAAACATGTTATACACATCTAAATTAAATCAATCCACTGACAACTTTTGTTTTGACCAAATAAATGGTTTTAAGACTTTATCCATCTGTGTTTCACCAAATAATGGTTTGTAAGACTTTATGCGTCTTGTTTTTCACCAATTACTTTTTTTTTAAAGACTACATCTGCACACAAAGGCACAAATGGATGCAAAGGACTAGTACGGACGAAACGAGACACGGAACATTGAACATATTGGACAAAACACAGATCCAGTGCGGACACGATTAATACACCAACTATAGTGCCACTTTTTAAACAGTTATAATTAACCTAGAGTGCACACTTTTCGCACATTTACTAATTGAAATATTGTGACAAGTTGTAACAAAACTTATAATTGAACAGTCAGAATTTGAACGATCGTGCCACTTCATAACAGTTTTTTTTAAATTGAAATATAGCGTTGGATTTCAACCATTTATATGATGTACTAGTATATGCAGGAAAGGAATGAGCGGACAAAATGTAATACATGTACTAGTATGCTTGACACTCGCTGTACCACTATAACACGAATGACTTAAATCAAGATATTGCAGTGCTGAACACTTTTATCACATACATGTACATGTACCAAGCAGACCAAATTTAGAGTAGCCTAGCTTATAAGTAGATTGAATTTCAGTTGCTGTATTTTTTTTTTTACTTGTACTTCTTCGTATAAGCTTTGGGTAAGCTAACTTTCACATGACGTGATACATTGTACATATATATAGAAATTGGATATTATGTTGGGAAATTGGGGTTACATTTTTCATTTAGATCCATCATCAAAACTAGCAGGTTTCTAGCAATGATTCTGATCACCCTACCTACAGTTATAAAATAAAACTGACATGTAACACAAGGACGTTGACATAGTCTAACCACCGGAATAAAGCAGAAAACAGTGAGACCTTGTTATGATAAGGACATTGGGGCTATGAAAATGTTATCATATCTTGATTGAAAAATAAAAAATTATATAATGAGTTGAGACCAACAAAATCACCTTGTTATATCAGGTATCTAGTTATACCAGGGTTTAAACAAAAAATCAGAATATAAAGACCAGCAAAGAGCGCTTATGTTATATCAGAGCACTACTGTATCATAATAATGAGGTTATATTATGGAAAATCAATGATTAATGATAACTTTGCTTAAATACAATAACTGTAGAAATAGGTAGGAATAACAAATAAGGGTCATCTTAAAACTACTTTTCATCAAAATACTAATTTTTTCCCAAAACTGGAAACTTCATACATGGTTACAAACAACCAACAATTAAGTGAAAATTCATTAAAATTTGAAGGATAAACTAACAAGGGAATTTAACCGAGAACTTGTCTGATCCGCAGGGGTGACATGGTTTGCAAACAAACATCAACAGTTTAATGATTGTAATGCCTTTCATAATCATATAGGGCAGAAATGCAATATTTGAATATAACATGGTTAACAAAGAAAGTTGAACAATTCCAAAAGAGTTTATTTTGAATATTTTTTCAATTCCTGATCCTAAATTTATGGAAAAAGTCTTTAACAATTAACAGGTATTGATATTTTAATACCAAAGAACAAGATACTTGAATAGAAATTTGAAATACCATAATTATGAAGGCATTCTGTAAAAAAGAAAGAAAAAAACCCCCAAATACAGAAGTGTAGAAAACTAATTTTCTGGGACTGAATGTAACGTGGAGAACAATAACAATCCCTACACTGTCAGTGAATTAATTTCAAGTTGAACACTAAAAGCTTCCAAAATATTCTGACGCAGTTATTGAATTGAACATCATAAACACATGCGTAACAAACTGTGTGGTAATTGTCAACGATGAACATTGTATGGGAAACCTAAAACAACAATACCCAATGACTGTAATAGAACAAGAAGAGCTGAAAACATTGGAATTGAAGTAATTTTACATTTCTTTTTAGTAAAGCAACTAGGAACATTTGAAGATAAAAAAAGAAGATATGGTTTTGTGCATGGTGGTTCCTGTATAAAGCTATGGGGATACCAAAATCTAGTAGGGATCATGTTAACATACAGGTGACATCCATTCAGACTACGCTCGTTCCTGGCATACACGGCCTTTACCCCTAACATTTGTTTTTATTACAAGTATTTGCTTAACAATACTTGAATCAATACGATTGCACATTTCTAGTTTTCTTCTGATTTTGCATCTGTTTATTTTGATGCAAACTACTAAGTATATGGATGAAGGGTTAGCTGTACTGCAACCGCAGTAGTCCTTTTCCATGTTTAGATATACAGTCAAACCTGTGTATAGTGACCACCCACGGGAAGCAAGTAAAGTGGCCACTGTAGGCAGGTTCATTTACATTGTTTTACTCTGCAGGGGATCTCTCTTGGTGGCCACTATAGGCAGGTTGGCTGCTATAGACGGGTGGCCGCTAAGACAGGTTTGACTGCACTTTCTAATATGACCTTTGACCCCATCGTATCCACCTTCCCAACATTTCACATATTATATCCCACAGACTTAAACTTTGTGCCAACAAATAGTACCAATAGAAACAGAAGACAACAAAGCGATGACGGCAAAACTTTGCAATCATGTAAAACATCTCCATGAATACAAAAACCAACAAATCATAACTTAAATCACTTTTAAATAGTGTTAAGTTAAGTCCATTACTCAAATTTCACACTTTAATACCTTCCACACTGACGTGTTTTTTTTCATAACAAACAAAACCTGAGAATTGTTTTTTTTTTTCTCGAACGGAGTCAGTGTAATGTATGCATCAATCGTGGGTACTTTCATAGGCCAATATGGTTCACCCACACGCTTTCTTCAATTCAATTCATCAGTTAAAATCAGTGGTGAAAAATAAAGATATATACAGATCAAGTTCTCCACTATGTACAAGATGCATATATATTTACAGAACCGCAATGATTTGTACTTCCGTGTTAAGCATCTACTTAAGTACAAACAAAACAATGAAACTGGACCGATTCACAGAGAGATAGTAAAAAAAGACCCGAATTCTCAACGAGATAAACTATTTCACATGACATCATTGTGTTAATCCATGCATTAAATTGTAAAATATCAAATGGTATTAAATTTAATCCATGGACTAAACAACAACCAAGGATTAATTTAACCTCTGTGATGGGAATTCAGGATAAAAATGCAATAACTTGAGTTCTACCACTCAATTGACAATACAGTGTGACTCTGTCCATTTAATCTTTCCATGCTAATGTCACTTCTGTACTCAAACATTCTATTAAAATGATCATCTTAATGACTATCATGCAATTTCCTCAAAACTCCTTGAACAAACACATAAAATCCTTCTATGAAAACAAATGTAAGTCAAGTTGAAGATCAGTGACTCAAAAAGTTTTTCAATCGTTCCCCTGAACCAGTCATGCTAAGCACAACATATTCACTCGTCTCTTACGTACGTAAGTTCAACACTTTACAGGTCGGTCTTTCCAGACAAAAGTTGATTAGACCTAATCATGCGCAAAAGAAACTAACAATAGTTACCATCAAAATTATTCAACCCTCTCCTCTCTTGGATCAAATTCAACGTTCTTCCATTTTCAATCAAGTTCGGTATACCATACGCTTCTCAAAGTTCACCGCTGTAAAAGCTTCCTTCTTCCAGTAATAACAACCCAACACTAATATACTTTTCTACAACTCTTGCATCATTCTGCTCCTTCAAATGGGAGTAAAAGTAGTCGATACAAACTCCGTATCAATACCCTTTATCCTTGTGTCAGTATTATGTACTTGTATCAATAAATCAAACGTAATTGGGCATTAATCTTCTAGTAACCACTGACAATTTTGTCATTCAGCATCCCCGGTTTGAAAAGTAAAGTTTATGAATCGAGAAGCTAGGAAACTTACAATTGTGTAGGTACGTGCAACGTTTAGCAACTGAACATCCATATCCATCTGGTAATCCTAACCCTACTAATATAAGGGAGGATGGTCATTGTAAATTGAAATGCGCACGGAAAATGGGGCTTCGCCGGGAATCAATTCCGAGACCTTCGGATTGCTAGACCCGCGCTCAGACCACCGAGCTTCAAAGTGCTCTTACAATGGTGGTTAATTCCCAGAGGCCCTTTCAATACACTGTTGCGCTGGTAGTACATGAAACAAACGCAAGCAAGTTTCCCGGTATGTGATTCAAAAACTTTACTATTCTATTTTGCCTGGCTGAATGATATCATGAATAGACTCATACCCAGTTTCGGTACTAGAGGGACTAAAAACCACTCAAAGATTAATTTCCCTTGTAACATATCATGCCAAAATGACATGTTAAAATAATTCAGCTGCTTAGTTGAGTAAAATCTTACTAGTAATGTAACTCTACAAAGTTGTAATGACAAAACCAACAAAGTAAAATTGCTTTAATAATGCCACGAGAATACAATACATCAAAATAATAAACTAGATAAATTTGTTGCAACCTCTCATGACCACCAATACCAATATGAAAATACTACCAGACTTCGAATTCAAATTTTCAATCGCTTCAACTTCAAACATGGGTCAAAGTGCAGAATAAAAACAAACAGGAACAAAACAAAACCGCAATATTTGTTTTCAAAATAAAAATAGTGAACAGCACAGTGTAATTCAAATCATTTTCCACCAAACAAACACAAATTAAGCTTTTCACCAGCAAGAAATGATTTGCCCCCAATAAAACCCACCTGGATTTGTAACAGCAATGGATACAAGATTTGTAGCATCTTCATCCCTAGTAAGCGTGAGTTAACAAGTAATAGGTACATCATGAAAAGCTATGTTTTGAGGACTTTTTACAGAGTATCTGTCGGGACCAGATTGATATGTGGGTCTTGGACTGAAAAGGGGGACTAGATCCAAATGTGGTTCTTGGTCTTGGTCTGAAAACCAGCTTGTCACGTTAGGACCAGATCCAAACATGGGTCTTGGTCTAAAGACCAGCTTGTCACGTTGGACCAGTTCCAAACATGGGTCTTGGCCTTGATCTTGGTTTGAAGACCACAATGTCAAGGTCTACAATTATTCTCTGCATCTTATATAAAATTTCCGCTAGTCACTTGCTGGTATTGTAATAGTGCTAGATATATTATAACAGTGGTCGTGCCATTGATAATGGTCATTCGGCCCTTGGTAGATCAAACTCTTGATTTCCCCCTTGATAGATCTTTTGAGGACTCGGAACCTCAAACTGCATACAGGCATGAAGATAATTCTGTAGGGAGTAACTGGATGGTAGTATTCGTGTTGCTTCTATTGAGTTTTGGTGGTTCTGGTGTCATAACAGTCATCAGGCCAGCGACCATGTCATTGCTAGTAGTTGGTAGCGGTTATCAATCAGGTCATCAAATTCTCCACTCCAATTGGAACACAAATCGTCAGACTCTGACTGCTTTCAAGACCGGATGATGCTGGTTTCTGGTGGATGCTGGAGTTTCCTCTGGCATAGTATGCTTCATATTGGCATTGGTGGTCGCGGTGGGGTTGCTAGCGGTTGTTAGCGGTCGTCAAGCGGGTAGTAGATCAAAGTCTCTATTGACCTCTACGATGGGAACGTGGCTGGACAGGACTTGCGGAGGGCTCTTCGAGTCCCACTGCTTCAGTTCTTGCAGCTTGAGTTCCCATTCCAGCCTCTGGATGGCATAGAGGGACGCCGCCTCGTGCTGATGGCGTTGTAATAACTCCTCCTGCAAAGAGAAACAAGAAACAATCACATGGTTATCACATGGTTATCACATGAGTATAACATGGCTAATACATGGTTCAACATAACACGACTTGTCGCTCGAGTTCCCATTCCAGCCTCTGGATGGCGTAGAGGGACGCCGCCTCGTGCTGATGACGTTGTAATAACTCCTCCTGCAATAAGACGACAACAAATTACAAAAATATACAGTGAATACAAGGTTGTCATGACGTGATCACATGGTTATCATATGACTAAAATATGATTGATTTTTTTTCTTTCTTTAAGGTTGTTAAGATATCATCTGGAATGATTTCAAAACAATGTGCCATACTCGGAATTAATTTCATCCATTTCAAACAATCTCAAGACCATGAAGCTCCAACGTGTAAATGCATACTCTTGGGTATTATTTGAATGACAGCAACCAACAATTTCATGGGGAAATGTATAATCTTTATACAGTATCATCAGACACAACACCGACAACAAAAACCTGTTGGTACACAATTAATCAGCAGTGGTTTTAAAGCTATCAACAAGACGTGACAGTAATGCAGGGCAGTAATGCAGGGTTCATACACTTATTTTTCCCCTGACTTTCAAGGCTTTGAACACTAAGAAGTCAAATTCCATGACTTTCCCGGTTTTCCAGGCTCTGTGTGAACCCTGTAAAGACAATGACGTTGGTCTTACCTTGAGTTTCTCGTACTTCTCGTCCACATCTTGCAGCCAAGAGATGAACTGGCGTCCATTGAACCTCTGCCTGATGCTGCCCTTGTCGTCCGGAGGCTACAAGAAGAAACAAGAATAAAACATGATTAAGGAACCGTCCATATTCAAGCTTCCACCCCAACTTTTTTTGTTCTGAACCGTTTAGGCAAGTAAGTAAAATCATAAATTTTGACATTTTACTTGCCCCAGTATAAAATGTACCTGCCCTCTTACCTCTAGATGAGATTATCATCTATGGAATTACATTGTTCTCTCGTAGTTGAACAATTATTTAGTTGCCCGAGCGGGCAAGCAAACTAGACAATTGATGTGAGCAAGCGGGCAAGTGCTAGTGTCGAGCCCTGCATATATATATTTATTCCTGCAATAATCTACATTTTCTAATATCTCATATATTGCCCTCAATATCTTGGAAGTTGCAAGAAAAACAAAATATTTTGTAAAACATTCAGAGATTATGCAATTCAAATGCACTATAATAATAAAATGAAACAATTATTATGATCGTTATCAACATTGAAAAAACATTCTCTGGCCAATGCGATTGGAGATTAAACAGCAGAGTTGGAATATAATCAAAATTGAAACAACTATAAATGATGCGCGGCCATTCTATGAATCTCTGTCTGGAGCTGGCCTCGACATTTAAAGTTAGCAAAAAAATAACAAAAGGCAAGTCCAAATGTCTTTAAACCAGAAATTACAACAATAGGTACAAAGTAAGCATGTTATTTTTAGTTATGAAAGTTCATATTTCATAGATGACAGCCACAAATTTTTGGAGGTTTATATTGTGATCAAAGATTTAAAATGCTAGTTATTTCGTCTCCATTGCTTTATGCACAAAACATTCCACCGGATAGAAGAACGTACATCCCCTGACAAGGAACGGACAAGAAACACATACAAACTGAGACAAAAGGATTTAACATTTTACTCTTCGTCGGGCATTCGTTTAAGCTATCCGGTGATATGCGACCGGGCCTTAAAGTATCCAAGGACAGAGTGAGTTTATTCAACATCACTACTCACCAACGGTTCAGGCATGTTGTATATCTCCTGGTCTTTGAGTACCGTGCAGGCGCTGAAAGGGATGGTTTGGTTGACTAGCGCCCTCGCTGCTCGGCCGTGGACGCGCACTATGTCCTGCTCGGCGGCCAGCATCAACTTCTCCTGTTACAAATAATTCAATCAGTTCATGAGTAAGTAAATAAATCAACAAGTAAATACATTCAAATATATAAACAAAAACAAAATGAATAATTCAACTAATGAATACTAAATATAAATAAGTAAATTACTAAAAAATAAATAAATTATTCCACCCAAGTCTAAGTTAATAGTAAATAAAACTATAGTGTCAACATTCACTTAAGAATTTACCATTATTAAATAAGTGGGTTTTTTTTTTTTCATTCAGCAAAGAAAGTATACAAAATGTAACTAATGAAAGTCAATATGATGGTACCTGAGCTTCGTTGGAGGCAAACATTTCATTCATGATATAATATACTTGTCCAAATGGGCAACAAAAACTAACAGAATTGATTTAAAATGGTTTTCTTTGCTGGGGCCACAAGATTTAGGTTTCAGGCCACTGCAATGTGAAAGATCTAGTTGTTGCTAATCCAAATTCTTGCATTAGGTACTGTGTGCTAAATACAAGTAGCTCCCATTATAATTGATCATTATGATAATAATAATTATATTTATAAAGCGCTTAGTACAGGGTTTCTTAAGCGCAAATTATTACAATTACTCATGCTCTTGGTACTGTTCAAACCCACCCAATGATATTGCATACTTTCTCAACTCCCTGGGGAGCATACTAGCCATGTGTTGCCAATGGCACGAAGGCTAATTAACATCCATTTATACACCTGGGTAGAGAGCAGCAATTGTGGATTAATCATCTCGCTGAAGGACAAGCGCAGTGGGCCTACACACGGTTCGAACTCGGGATCTCGCGATCGGAAAGCGCACGCTCTACCAATCTTGCCACACAACGTCCACATTATTTAACTCACCCTTTCAATGTAGTGTCTGAGACGCAGCTCATGCCTCATCTTCTCCTGATCACAGAAGTGAGCCAAGAGACCGTTGGCAAGGTTAACGGGTGCCTGCATCTGTGGAATGTAAAAATATTTCGTAAATTAGTTTAGGCTTTTAACAAATAGCTCTTATCAACAATTTTTCATTGTATGTAGTAAATCTTTATATTCTATGCTGAAGCAGATTAAACCAATCCTCACACAGAAGAGACAGTGATTCTACTAAAACATAGAGGAATGAAAGAAGAAAGAAAGAAACAAGAAAAGAAAAAAATTTAAAAAAATAAAATACAAAATTAACAAATAAACAAACAAAAAAATTAAAAAACATGAAGTGAACTGACCTTGGGTATGACCTGTCCGATCTTGATATCCGGGTCCGACTGCAGGAGGTAGTTCTTCCTGAACATAAGGTACTCCTTGTATCCGTTGGGCGGCTTGGGCTGGACCGATGCCATCAGGCTCTTCTGTCTCTCGGCAACCTGCTGTCGGATGTTGAGGAACGCCTCCATGGAGTTGGTCTTCTCCTGGGGCGGCGCTGGGACAGAGTTGGATGCCTCGTCCATCTGCTGATTCTGCCGATGCCTGGCGATCTTGCGCTTTCTTGGATGCGATTCCATGTTGTTGTCGTTGCTTGACGTGTTGCTGCTGTTACTCCCGGCATTGATGTTGATATTGGAACCAGAAGCTGCGGCAGCAGCAGCTGCAGCTTCGACTTGGTTGCGCCTGCTGCGTGTCATGGGCTGGGAGTATCCCGCCTTATCCTTTTCATCTTTCTTCTCCTCATTGCCGTTGCTGTCGCTGTTGGACGTTAACGCCGAGTTTGATCGGAGTGTCCTGGTAACCTTTGAAGAAGACTGTTTGTTGTTGTCATCAGGGAGAGAAGGGATCAGATTATCAATGTCCTTTTCAGTCTTGTCAGGTCTGTTTTCGTTGCCCTTTGGTGTGTCTCTACCGGAACTGTTTGACGAAGATGTCACCTCTGGACTACCCCTCGCCGGAGATCGTTTCCGCTCTGACTCCTTGCTAACAGGGCTCTTACGAGAATTGCTATTGTCCCCACCCAACACACTAGTCCTTTCATTGGCAGTGCCCACAGCTTTGAAATCATTCTTGTTAACGTTGCTAGACCCTGAGGCACTTGTGGACGTTACCGATGAAGTACTAGAAGATGCACAGTCCTTTGATTTGTGCGATGTGTCGCTGCTAATCCTGAGTACTAACGACTTGATCTCCCCCGCGTTGACCCCGGATGATGGAGGTGACACAATGTAGTATTGAGCCACAGGAGGGAATGGCGACCTCCTGTCTGGGGATTTTCTGGACGACGCGTCTAGTGAGTCCTCACCCACACTGGGTGATGACAAATTCTCATTTGTCTTTAAGTCTTCGTTGACCCGCTCAAGAGCCGACTGTGTGGAGGAGGCAGTCTCCTCCACCACCTCCGTTGTTGTCTTCTCTTCCTTGCGAGAACTATGTCTGTGCTTTTTGCGGGACTTCTCCGAGCGCTCCCGATGCTTCTTGGTCTTCTCGCGGTGCTTGCTCTCATGCGAGGAGTCAGACTCACTTCTGTCGCGAGTGTCCGCACCACTTTGTGAGGGTCCTTCCCTCCGCTTCTCTGGCCTACTATCGCTGTCAGGGTCCGAGCGTTCGCTGTCGTGGCCCGAGGACTGTTTCCCTGGGCTGTGTATCCCTGATGGTTGCACACAGTTTGATGATGCAGTTGATGATGCAGAATCCTGCAATGAATCACATATCACGGGCGAGTCCGAATGTTTTGATGATGCTGTAGGTACACTTTGCACTGGTGAGGATCTGATGGGTGAAGTCCTATTTCTACTACTAACAGGCTCTTGCCTGGAAATGGTTGGTTCTGTAGTTCTTACTTCATTTTCATTTGCGTTGAAGTCGTACGGTGAAATCCCTGCTGAACTATCGCTGTTGGACTGTGCTTCGCTCCGCGGGCTCGGCGCACTACAAGACACTCTTGCGCTTTCATTCCTCAATGAAGACACAATAGGGTTCTTGACCACCGGAACGCTGTCACTCGCTTTCTTCAGGTTCCATTGAAGGATTCCGTCGTTGACTGTAGTACTATCGGCTTTGCTAGAAACATCCTTGCTGTCGCTAGCCATGTTAGAGTCGTCTGATATATACAAGTTTGTTTCACTTAGACAACTATCGGAGTCTTCCTTGACCTCTGCCAAGGCAACCCTTGTCACAGGCAAGGGATCTATTGTTCTCTCCAAGGGAGTCACAGACGTTGAGATGGACGGACTGGTTTGCCTACTCTCCTCCGCATTGTGATCTGCTTTCGTCGTCGTTGATGACGACAGCTGCGGATCAAATAGTTCGCTCTCATTTGTACTCGTCGTTGACGATACTGAGTTTGGGGCAGCTATATCGCGCACTTTGGGTATTGTCCTGGTGATTTCCATCACGTTTGAGCTGCCTTTGCCGGTCTTGTCTGGAGACATCCAGTGGATGGTGATCTTCTGCTCACTGCTCCCGCTGTCCTGAGTAAACTCGTATGGATCTGAAGAAAAAAAAACAATGAAAAAGGGGCATTTAGTGGACTTTTCGCAATATATTAAAAGATATTGCACAAGTTTGCACAATCAACAGAAAATCAAAATCGACTTGATATTATGCCATTGACAGGGGAAAAGTTGCTCGTTTCAATGCAAAAATATTTGAATGTCACCTAACTCAATGCAGATGATGAGTAACAATAACAGAAAAATCAATATCTAACAGTCAGATCTCACAAAAGGGCGTGTGATCTTCAAGCTTGAAGCAGCAATTTATTAGAAGAAGGAAACCTGACTCTGCAAAATGATTCCTGCTTACCATTCTGAAGCTCTGTGCCGTTCTTGACCTTGCTGCTGGTGTTGTTGTCGGGGACGATTGCTAACGGCAGTGATGACAGGCTCTCGGGAGACGAGGGAGACTTGACGACCTGGTCGGAGCTGTCGCTGCTTGACTCGATGATCACATTCTGCATCATGCCCTGGATCTCGGGCGAGCAGGCGACGTCAAGCGGGGACTTCCCCCTCTTGTTCATCTGAAGAGGGTTGGCACCATGCTTCAGCAGAAGTTTAACCACCTACAAGGTGAAGGAGAAATTAAACAGTTTTGTATTATTAAAGCCACAGAGGAATGTCTTTATCATCACCATCAAGTTCAACCACATCATTATTACAACCATCACTGTCTTTGTGATAGTTATCTTCATCATCATTGTAATCACCTATTATAATCTTCATCATCCTCATCATCATCCTCATTGTCTTCAATATTCACATCTAAATGTCATTATCATCACCGACTTTGCCATAGTTTTGTCGTCGTCATCATCATCATCATCATCATCATCATCATCATCATCATCATCATCATCATCATCATCATCATCATCATCATCATACCATCCTCCTCTTCCTCATCATCGTAGAGGGTTCTCATCTCACCTTGACATGGCCATTGACTGCCGCATCATGTAGAGGGGTGTCATCCTCCAGACCCATGGTGTTGACGAATGCTCCTGCCTTCAGCAGCACCTTGGCAACATCATAGTAACCATGGTTACACGCCTCATGCAGAGGAGTCCAGCCTGAAGGGCAGGTGTCAAACCAAAGGTAACTTGTTAGTCATAGTGTATATTCAGTTCATTCATAAAGAAGACAGATTGATATTACTTTAATCTGAATATTTTTACAATCAAATTATTTGAATTACACAGTAGAAAAATAATCGTAGCCTTTAAAACATGTTTTATTTGTTGATGATTGAAGGCAACACAACCAAATTATTAAAAAATTAACTAGGTATCCTGTAATCTTCAGAATGTCTGTTTAAAAAATGACCCGCTCCTACACATTGATCTCTACACTCTGAGTATCCTACTACCAAATACTTCTTAAAGATAATTGTACGCATTTCATGACCCAGTACACAAAGCTAGACACGATTGAAAGTAGTAACCCCTTTCATTAAAAAATGTTCTCCTACCAAACAATCCCACTTCTGCTCTTACCCGCAAAATCCTGCCCATTGACCTCTGCACCCTGACTGATGAGGCTCTTGGTCATCTGTGCGTCGCCCCTGATGGCCGCCATGTGGAGTGCCGTCTCCCCCCTGTCATTGCGCTTGTTCACCTTGTTCTTCACCCCTCCCGTACTGCCGGGGGTCGTGGGGTTGGAAGGTCTCTTCGGCTGAGGTGTCTGCACAGGAGGAACTGGAAATCCAAATTGAGAATAGAAGTATTGTTTTTAAATGAACATGAGAGTGTGGATGATTATATCAATTACATAATTATTCAATGCCCCCTAAAAAAAAACATTTATCGCCACATTTACCATCGTCCTCTCTCCTTCCTCAACATTATCATTCTTCCAAAATCATCATCACTATCATAATATTCCTCATATCTTCAAAACCATCACCACCACCATCACCATCACCATCACCATCACCATCACCATCACCATCACCATCACCATCACCATCACCATCACCATCACCATCACCATCACCATCACCACCACCACCACCACCACCATCACCATCACCATCACCATCACCATCACCATCACCATCACCATCACCATCACCATCACCATCACCATCCCCATCCCCCCCCCCCCCCCCCCCATCCCCATCCCCATCCCCATTCCCCATCCCCATCCCCATCCCCATCAACATCATCATCAACGCAACCACCATCATCTTCATCATGAATCCGTTACCTGGAGTGCTGTTTTCCTGTAAGGCAGTCATCTGCATGACGAGAGCAAGCTGTTGCCTCTCAGACAGCGGGACAGTCCTGCCTGGGGTCAGGGTAGGGGAGCCTGGCTGGGAGCCCGTCTTCTTGCGTTTGGGGGGCGGCTTGCTGCTCTTCTTCTCGGCAACTATAAACAATGAAAAGAAAAAGGGGGAATCATGAATACTTGATTTGAATCAATAAGAGAGGGGGGTGAGTCTGCCTGAGTCAGTGTGAGGGAGCCCTACTTGCTGGGAGCCTCCTTTCCTTTTCTGCAACTGTAAAAGAGATCTTAGAGATGTTGATTACAGATCTTACTGTTTGTTTTTCATTTGTAAATGAGCATAATTCATGTGAGCACTTCAATAACTTCTAATAATGAACATGTTTTTTCTCAACTTAATCCAATAATATTAATAATGACATCAATATATTACATGAAAGCATTTAACAATTTTACATTTGGATACTGTTTTTCTTATTCATTATATTAAATTGCATTACTTTACATTATTTAAATTACATTACATGCCAAATAATAGTAATAAATTATCAACACGAGATCATTAGCTGACTGTGTAACTGCAGAGAAACAACAGACAAATGCATCTAAGTTATCTTGTATACAATGTATGTAGTGTGGTTTTAACCAGACCTTTAAATGTAAAAAGTAACATGCTCTTTCAACATCGCAAAACATTATCATAAAATAGATCAGAAACCGGGTTTTTTTTTCTTTTTCATTTGGCAGACAATCTTGAGCGTAGTGAGCTGAATAACAGGAAGTCATGCAGCTGGTCCCACAGTCCCACGTTTCCTCCCTCCCTGCCATTTATAGGCGAGGGATACTTGCCGTGAGTCACGGCCGACTGCTACCAACAGTGGGAGTGAGCCACCTGTAGGCCGTCAAGGGAACAGTCTTGACTGTTTTCAACTTATGAAACATATAATGTACATAGTAATAATGCGTGCATATTCTAGCTTGAAAGTGTTGAAGAGTGTAAAGTGTAAAAACAAATATTATACTCAGTGAAACAATGTAAGATTCACAATTACAGTCATTCACTGCCTTAAAGGCCACCTGTCTACAGCAGCCAACCTGCCTAATGCAGCAGCCACAGTACATGTGTACATGAAGGTGATCCACTGCAGAGAAAAGCAGTGTTATGGAATCTGTCTAGATAGAGGTCACCTGACTAGATAGAGGTCACCTGTCTACAGTGCCCACTTCTCTTTTTCCCCTTAGGTGGTCACTATACACACAAGTTAAGATTTATAATAAAAATACTGCTTAATATATTAGGAGTGAGCCATCTATAGGTTAGCCAGGGTACAGTCTGCATATCAAAACAACATTTATGATGGTTGTTGGCATTTTCTGAGAATAGTGTAAACATAATTGCCAATTACTGGCCTTAATGACCAACTGATGCCCCTCATCAAGACACATTCCTCATGTGTACAGTAAAGTCCTGACAAGCCTTGTTGTATGCGATATGCAATTAGTCAATCTATCATACATGGGCCCCCGTTGCAGAAAGAGATATGTACAATAGATTGTTAGTTACAATTGATTGTAAGTCGGAACATTTGCAGTTTCAACCAAGCAGATTGGTAACTTGCTGATAGGTCTACAGCCATTTGGTCTACTCCCCATTTGGTCTACTAGAAAATTATAAATTTGGGGGCTTACGATTATAATTAGGGATTATGATTGGGGTTATGGGTGTCGATTAGGGTTAGGGTCGTAAACATGTACACTGCACTATGTACTATGTCATGAATGGTGTGTACGTCCTACTATTATATGATACCAAAACTAAAGTTTAATTTACATACTTTGTCTTTAATTCCTAAAATGCCAAAGAATAAACTTTATACATATATGTTTTCTTTATATAAGATGCAAAAGCCAGAGTTTGCATATATTCAACACATGTACTGTACTTGATGTCCTTTATCAAGTGTTTGTTCTAACAAATTGAAGTAAAATGCAAACTGAATTCCATACATTAAAAAATATGACAAGTCTTTTAAAAATTAAAATAAATGATTTATTTGTGAGTGCCAAAAACCACCGCATGCATAATTAGGAGGGGGGGGGGGGGGGGGGGGGGGGGAGAGCTCAGAGTTCCCCTGATCCCTTACTACCGTAAACAGGATATGAGTGAGAGTGGCTTCCAATTTAAACGAGCCTACTATTTCAAGACTGCATATAGTTTGGTTGCTTGACAGATTGCGAGCCTCTTACGGGTCTGACCTCATATAATATTAAGTCTAAACGCTACACGAACCCTGTACATTCGCATTAATCCTTTCAATCTCGATTAGTGCTCAAGTATTCTACAAACAGCACCCTTGCATACTATTTTAAGTCTGCGCTAGTTGGGTAGCTTGACATATTGCGAGCCTTTTACGGGTCTGACCCCATCGAATATCGAGCATTAATCCTTTCAATCTCGATTAGTGCTCAAGTATGCTAAAAACAGTACCCTTGCATAGTTTGGTTGGTTGACAGATTAGGAGCCTCTGACCCCATCTGAAAGTATCAACTATCTCTGGACTTCATCTATTTCAATTGATTAACTATTTCAATCTTAATGAGTGCTGAATAGTTACTGTTGTATCTTGGATATTTTCAAAAACAGTAACCTGTTATTACTTATGTTATGTTCAGCACTCTTTTTCTTAATTGATTAATAACAAATGACAATGTATACACATAATTTGCTAGTACTGTGTTTTTCATTGATGATGTTAGTGTTTGAAGTAATCTCCTTCAGTTCAAGCTTGTGTTTCTGCATGCATGCATTTATAACATACTAGCAATATAATATTCCTTCATTGATGTAAATAAAGCCAGTTAGCTGAAACCTAGAAATCAAAGCTCGGCTATATACCTTGACCTAGAAATCAGAAACGGTTTTGACCCAAACGGTAAACGTTTTCCCTTGTTCCGAATTGCTCTGACCCCATCAAATATCATTCTATACACGCTCCACGAACCTCATCTGTTCGCGTTAACCCTTTCATTTTTGATTAGTGCTGAAGTTTTCGAAAACACTCTACCTTTTTCAAGTGCTCAATGACAGACTGACCCTTTCGTGTCAAATAAAATAAACTTTTAAAGGGATCTAGTAACTTTGTTGACATGTGCAAAAAGTGATGAATGGTTGATGCAATGTATATTGTTGTTATCTCATATGTCCACAGGGTATTGTGTGCAAAATTTCAAGTCAAATGGACATTGTATGGCCAAGTAATGAGCGGAAATGCAAAGTGATATTCAGTAACTCACTGCACTCACTTTGTACACGGAAGAAAAACTCGCCCGGAGTTTTTCTTATCTGAATACTTCAATCATACATATCTTTGTAACGAAAGGGAAATTTGAAAAATCGAAACCGGTCCCGTGATTTTATTGTTAATACGAATACAACAAGGTATAAGGGAACCGCTAGAATTAAAATTTTATTTTGAGGATTTGGACAATGTTACTAAGTCCCTTTAAATTGGTTGAAAAACACTGGCAAGAAGGTCAATTTAAACTTGCCAAAATCATGCAAAACATATTATGCACAAATCTGACTTTCAACTCATCTGATTGCCAAGGGAAAATGACAAAAAAATGGGGGATTAATTTCCAAAATTGCATTTAAATTACATCATATCACTATGAAGGAAACCCTGAAAACATTATAAAGGAGTCTCTTTTGAGGGGTCTATGTGGCATTTTGCGACAGATTTGGGGCTTTTTGGGGGGCACTCTTGAGTCTTAATTTATTTTGTCATTAATGTAGTAATGCTGCATCCTTCTAAAAAAAAACATATATATAATCAAACTAATAATTATGCAAAATGTCATGTCCCTCTTATTTTTAACGACAAAGTACAGTCCACAGCCTTGGGAATCGAGTTCAGCAAAGCAGAACTTTGGCAAACAATGCTTGCCTGAACCTTGAAACTCATGAATGTCACCTAACAAGGGTGAACCACAAATTTGTATCTATAACATCTGATCGACAACAGCTTTTGTCCGAGAGGATGTCAATAGGTGTGAAAAACTATGATGGTATTATAAAGCAGGATTTCCTGATCAGTGATACGTGTAACTGTTTGAGAGTAGATCATGCAGAAAGTTAGTTATATGGCAAAAGGACAAAACAAAATTGTCATTGAGCTGTTGGCGTTGCTAATTATTCAGAAAATGTATGGTTATGTTGTTGTTGTTGTTGTTGTTGTTCATGAATAACATTTGTGAGTGTCTAAATACATGTATACATGCAAGTACATATCATTTTAGTAAAAGATGTATTGCTCAGACTCAGAGATACTTCCCTGTAGTAATAATAATAATATACTTGATTTATAATCATCTCTAAGCGCTTTATTATGATATTAGTACATGTTGTACTATGCTGAAATGGAATTGTCACAGGACAAGGCAAGTTGTTGGTCTCAACTCTCAATGTATTCTTACATTTTTTTACTACCAGGTAGAAATGTGTACGTATTTTAAATGCAATTTTGCACATAATTAATGCTTGGCTAGTTGTAAGGACAATTTCCAAATGTATTATGCACAGTATGATGCAATACTGTGCGCACTATATTTCTAAAGTACCCCATGCAAATTAAGGGTCCACGTTGCAGAATACATGTCTGCAACTGTGCATAACAATCAGTCACCATTCTGACATGATCACATAAGGGGTAGGGGTGAGTCATCTACATCATGTAGGCTTAAAGGGATCAAGTAACATTGCTGACATTGTGCAACAAGTAATGGATTGTTGATAAACTGCATTTTTCTGTGATCTGATATGTCCACTGGGTAATGTGTGAAAATGGCATGTTAAATGGAAGTTATATGGCTGAGAAATTAGTGAAAAGTGATATTCGCTAACTCATTGCACTGACTTTGTACACGATTATATATTTACAGCACTTGGATAATTAAAAATCTTAACACTTCAATCCTAATTATCTTTTTAACAAAAGGGATGAAAAAAAATGAAACCTGTTCCATGCTTCTATTGATTTTAATACAAATACAACAGGGTATGAGAGAACCACTAGAGTTCTAAATTGTAATTTTTTTGGATTTAGAGTTGAAGTGCTCAGGTCTTATTTTTTATTTTCTATCTTTTCAATTTTTGCTAATTAATATCTGAGTTACCAAAAAGAATTAAATTTACAATGACATTTTCACAGATTCATTTGTAATCGATTCTAAAAATTCAACACGGTATGATCTGCACAAGAATTATGACAACAAAATTACCAAGTAAATTACCTTTTAAAAATGTGTGTACGAATTGATTGATGTCAACAGCATTTCTTGTACAATGCACACATGGGCAATTCCACCATAACGGAATTACATTCAGAGACGTTTTTTGCTCATTATTTCATTCCCTGTGCAATATTCTCATGACTTAAGTAAATTTTGATACTTATATAAGTTGCACGGGTAACCAGGCTACAACATGATAGGGAAATGGTTTTATATCTTCCATGTGTTGTTGCACACTAGACCAATATGTGTGACCGTAACGGAATTACCGGAGAATGGAGTTTTTTTTTTGCTACAAGTTTGCGTTGAGTTTCTCTGAAATATAAGACACTTTGAAACTGATTTTATGTATTTTTTCTATCTTGATAATGTCAACTTCACTTTGGAACAATTAGGTGCATAATCAACACAATGATAAGTTCACAAATTCACTTTTTTGAAAAAAGAGCACTGTAACGGAATTACACAAAATTGTAACGGAATTACATCTCTGACAGTTACAAGGTAAACTCAATTATTTTGCACTCAACTTTTCTTACATACTAATGCAAACATCAAGGCTATCTAGCACTTGAATATAAACCATAATTTGATACATCTGTAAAGCAATATTTAAACTTGTCATGTGTTAAATGAATGAAAATATGGCCAAAATACAATTAAGAGTGAAATTTGAAAAAACTATTGCTAAAATCCAGCTTTATTTTGGTTTATTTTCAGCTTCATATTAGTAGGCAAGGAATTAAAAAGGATTGCATCAATTAAATTAAAGAAAAATCCTAGAAACTATGTCCACTAAAGTGTGTAACGGAATTACACAACTTAAGCAGTGAAATCAACTTTTCCAGAAATCGGTACATGAACAACAAAGAATTCACATTTTAGCTTCAATACTTTTCAAAAATCAATAATGTGACAATAATAACCATATTTGAAGAAAAAAATAGCAACATTTTATAATTTTTCCTTTACTTCAAGAAAAATGGTTAAATTGTGAAAAAACCCAAAGTAAAAAAAAAAAAAAGTACCTACATTATGTGACATGCTAAAGAACTGCACATCATCAATATCAAGAAACATTTAAACAATTTAAAATCACAAACAGGTCAAATCATTCCACTTTCAATGCTATAAAGCCTCGTAAACTTCATAAATATTGAAAATCAAGGTGTGAATGGAAATGCATTGTGAATGGGCAATTCCACTGTTACAGAATGACAAATAAGTGATTTTTATCTCTGTTTTCTTAATCATATTTAAAATTCCTTTCACTTCCACAGTTTTTACAACTTTAATAACTGGCAGGGGTACTAGAGGTACAAATCTATAACACTGTAGCGTCAGGAGACCAAAATACAATCATAACGGAAAGTGGTCTTTTATTCAACACTAATTTTGTAATGATTTTCTGCAAAAGCTACCTCAAAAAATTCTGCATTGGTAATAAAAACTTATCATGTAAGTTACAAACTTGAATTTGGTACATCTTTTTTCCAGAAATGATCTGTTTTAACCTCTGAAATTACCTTAAGACAAATGAATGTCACTGTAACGGAATTACGCCTGTGAAATCCACCCATGAATCCACCCATAAAAATGCAATTTCTTGGTTACATTTTTCTGCTTATAGTCTATAGTAAAGATTTTGTATGCATTGTTAAACAATAATTGTTAAACTCTTACATAAGGACCAGAACAAATCCTGAATTTATGTGTGTGCGTATTAAACGGAATTACAAAAAAATCGAGATTTGTTGTATAAACTCTTGTTATATTCTGAAATTATTCTTTTGAAAATTCATCCTTAAAGTGATCTTAATTTACTCTCAAATTAATTTGGAATGCGTTTTCATTCATTCCATGAAATACATGATATCGGATATAAACATGTATGATCCAAATACCAAAAGTTGGCATATCAAATATAAATATCGAATTACAAAAAATGAAAGACACCTTTAGGAATTCCCATTTGAAAATGCAAATACTTTGTACATCTTCTTTGATCTGCATACAGAAGCACACTGAACACTCAATGAATTCTGACTTTATGATAATGAATAAAACATATCTCAGCCTGTATTATGTATATAGTTTTGAATATTTTGAAGCCTATTCTGTATTTAGGTTTGATTTTATATGCTTCAGTTTAATACAAATTTACATAATTAATGGTGAGTTATGAGCCCTTAACTGATCAATGATAATCAAATCTACATGTATACAAAATTATTAATATTAAATCTCCTTGAAAGTTGAAGGTATGATTTATATCTTATAATGCATCAATGTAAATTAATGTGAGAAAATAAATGTAGAACCAGTGTAATACTAATTACTGGATATTTTTAAATTTGTGTTATTGTTTTCGTTTTTCCCATTCTATTTAAAGTACAAACATGAATCTGCTGCATCTTCATAATTTCAGTCAAGTGGGTCTTGCTAGAAACTAATTTAATGATAGAAGTATCATAGAACATTATCATCTCTATTATGTTCATGGAGAGAGAAATTATCTATCGTGTATCAATTTAGTTAAATCACCATTGATGCAATATGAAGCATGTGAGGCAATGAGTCACATAAAGTAACATTGTACAGTACATGTATAATGACTTATTGTCTACGTACATGGCTACAGTTATGCTACATGCTATTTAAAGGGTATTTCTACATTCAGAACAAGAAAGAAAAAAAAAATTCAGCAATATCATTCAATACCTTACAAACCATGTGCGTGTAATTCCGTTACGTAACAGAATTACTAATACTGTTACGCCATTTTTGGAAAAAGTAGTGACATTATTTCAGAAAATTATGTTGGAAGTTCTTAGGACTATGGTGAAGGAAGAGAATTCACAATGACATGACCAAAGAACAAGTAATCAGATATTGATAAAAACTTAAAACGTTTTATCGTAACGGAATTACGATCAAATGTGCATAGATTTAAAAAAATTCTCAAAAAAATATGCAATGAAGTTACTGCCCATGCTTTACAATTTGTGATTGTTACAATATCATATGAAAAATATGAGAAAATGAGCAGAAACAGTCATTGAATTAAAAGATTCACTTTATTTTCATAAAAATGAAGCTGATTTATGAAATAAGGTCATAAATTTCTGTTCAATTCAAGCAGAAATATTTGAAAAACCAATAGAGCTATATACAAACGGTTTTCAGTTTCCTAAAATTCAAGTTTTCCTTTATTGATAACAGTTTGATTTAGGGAAGATTGCTCAACTTTGAGATGTGGTGTTTTTGCCTTCTCTCATACGGAATTGCCCACATATCACTTTCCCAGTCCTTCATTGTACATACTGAAGGGGATCCAATTACATATGATGCAAGCATTGACATATTTCACCTACAAAATATAACCCCATTATGTTGGCAAACCAGTATGTCTTCCATGCAGTCACTTGTGTACAATGTAAATCAAATGTACTGTACAGTGATTTTTATATTGTGCATACATTTCCTTTTACAAGTATTTACAGTACTTATAAATTACTCATATTTGTAGATCATAAACAACTTTATTTGTAATTTACAGTGTAACAATCGATGATACATTCATTGAGAATTATTTTACCGTCATCGAATATATAAATATTACATCAATTTAATTATTTAATTTTATTTTGTAATTCATTAGCAAATTTACAGTAATAGGTAAAACACCAACATAAAGTGCAATGTTTTTGTTTTAAAGCATTCTTCATAATGATCCATACCCTTCCTTCAGTGAGCAGTCTACAAAATGCATAATGTAGTACTGTACCTGAGCACTATATATTATGAAATTAATAACAAAAGTGTATTTATGTTACAATGGACATTACATACAATACATGAATGTACATCATTACATTAACATTGTTATAAATATTCATTTAAACTAATTGGTAAGAACGGTGCGACAGACAAAAGAGACTGATGTTTCTCTTTAAACGAAGGCAAAGCAAACGGACAGATATATTCAAAGTACCACCCGGGCAGTGCATGCTGGGTAGTCAATATCCTGCGCTGTTCGGCCACCGCATCCTGATGGCATCCTGATGGAACGGCTTGCCAAATACAACCAATCCTTCATTCCATCGTCTCATATTAAAGGAAATATCGAGGATTGGTTCTCCTGTAGTGTTATATTACCTCCCTGTGTCTGTGACTTTCTTTTTGTTTTTGGTCAAATTGCATTGTTTGTTTCCCCCTGATCATAAAAATAGAAAAGCTTGCCAAATAAAACCAGCCTTATGTTCCATCGTCTCATAAGGAAATATTGAGGAATGTTTTTGTTTTTATTTTGTTATTTTGTATTGTATTAGTTGTTTTTACCTGAGAGAAAGGCTTTTGCAAAATAGAACCAGACTTCCGTTCCAACTTCCATCGTTTCATATTAAAGGGAATATCGTGTATTGATTGATTCTCTCTGAATATTTCCATAAAAAGTGTGGATCTCAGATTGTCTGTGATTTTTTTTTTTTTAAAGGGGAGGGGTGTAACTCTAACTGGGTTAACAACCGTAAATACTTATCACAAACCAAAGTCTAACTTTAAAGGCAATTTGTAACATTTTTTCAGACAATGTAAGTACTTCAATATATAAGTACTATTATTTCCTTATCACAAGCCCAAAGTCTACTTTTAAAGGCAATTGGTAACATTGTTGTTTGTTTATTTTATGATTTCCGTATCACAAACCAAAGTCCAATTTTAAAGATGTGATTGTTTTTTCCTATTTAAAAAGTATTTTATTTATATAGGTAACTCCCTACCTTTCCTTATCAATGATTTTGTCTCCTTTTATTATATTTTTATATGAAACTCAAGTTGTTTTGTGAAGCAATGCAGAAATGTTATGAATATGGGTCTCCTCATTTTCAATATTCATTTTGGCCCTTTTTGCCAGGAATAAAATACCATTCTCTAAGTACTGCAAACAAGCTACAGCAGCTTTAAACCAGCCTGGCACAAAGAAAGGTCAATTTGGCTGCAATGCACTGCACTGACATTTCGCAAATTTTGTAGATTGCGGGTGTATGCCATACTACTTACTATTACTTACTGGGCCCAATTACCATATGCCTGTGCAGTGAAAAGGAACACAGGGACATGGGGCTCAGGGTGAGGTCGCCCCCAAAATGCTGAGAAGTGTCCCCCCAAAAATGCCCCAAAAAGTCTCCGAAAAATTATATGAGAATCCCCATATGGATGATTTCTCATACACTTCAATTATATATTCATGACAATTTCAGAGTGATTGCTTTTTAAAATGTTACTTTCTAAAGCAGGCTAGCTTGAAAACTAACTATCCCCCCACCTAAAAAATATATAATTTTGTTTTATCTATCAACATACAGTACATTATTTGTATTCTGAAACATGTTGTCCATTTATTTATTTCCCCATCCACGAATGAATGGCTGTAATGCAATGGCTATTGTAATGAGTGCGCACACAGAAGAGCAGTTAACAATGCAGCTGCATGGCATTAAATCAATGGACCTTCCCTCCTAAAAAAAAATATACAAAGAGTTCATGGACGATGCAGTGCATATCATCAATTACAAACACAAAGAGAAATGACATTTTACGAAGTGCGACACAAAAACTGCACAGATCAATGATGCATAATAGAAAGACGGCGATTCAAGGACACAGCCATGTACCATACATAATGCATGTTAACTCATTGGAAACCGATTTTGTTTGGTTTATGAATATGAACATGTGCATTTTCCATAGACCCGAGACTGTACGTACTACGTGTACATATTTTTGGGACCAGTACTGAATGGGTTACGAGCAGCCTACAATATCACATCATACATGACATTTTACTTCCACACATATGTATGCATACAATGTATTTCTTATTATTAGTTTCTAAATTGGTGCATGTACCAAATCAAAATTTGATTAAGTACGAAACATTGAACTCTAAAAATAAAAACAGCATGCTATGATGCGAACATGTCAAAATATTACATATATTTGTAACTTGAGGTCTTGTTGAAAACAACTACAATGTCCGTCATGAATCATTGTAATGTATGATTAACATGTACCATTCCTACACTCAGTATATGTAAATTTGTACTCATTTCTCATTGTTTGTTTATTACCTTACTTGACAAAGTATAATTTCTAAAGAAAACAAAATAATATGCCAACACTGAACACAAAAATAAATGACTCAGATTGTGTTTATATTAAGGTTTTGTTCACATTTTTAAGTACAATTACCAAAATCTATTGCAATTTAATGAGCATAAAATATTGCAATATAATTAATTGCAATATATGAAAATATATACCACCCACACTATGTACTATAATCATGAAAAAATAGTTATATGTACCAGCCAAATACCTTTTATTACCTATTCTTCCTCCATTTTACAGTTAATTGCGATAATACAAAATATGTACCACCCACACCCTGCAATGTAATGATGTCAAATGTAGTGATTAGTACATTTTTTGTACAGCTTCTCTTTGTAAAATTGCTAATTAACAGACAATTATTTCTTAAAAAAAAAAAGAAGCCATGAAGTCATGAGCCAAAAATATGTCCTCAATCAATAACACATATCTGCAATCAACATTAGATCAAACGACTCCACCCATCTATTTTTTCCCCTGTTGTTTGTGTTCTCCCCAATACGCTGAATCACTTTTTGATCAGAACAGCGAGACTGGAGTATTTTTCCCCCCTCTAATTATCATAATGACTAATGCCTCTCAGAATTACTAGAAGTTGCAATATTTCACACGAGTCCCTTCAGATGTCACTTATTAGAATTAATACTCCCGAGGATGTATATATCGTTGAATCACCATTCCGTTCGACCATAACAACGAGGCTCTCGAGATGTCTTTTATTGCTCAAGATTAATCATACATTTTTTGGATAAATATTTGAATACAATGTGAGCTTGAACATTGGCAGGGTTCAAAATACCTGAATCAAGACACACAATGTACTTGACTATTTGACCATATAACACCAGCCATCTCTTGCCCACTATTATCATAATTAATGAGTCATGAATTCAAGTTCTACATACATAAATACATAGTGTACATGCTTTATACATTTTGTTCTTCTTGTGCTTCATTAATATCTCCAAATTCTTTTGTCCGTATCTCTACCCGAACGACTAACAATGGCCTGAATTAATAAGATGTACTTATTATATTTGACCATGTAGCACCGAGACTAGCTAGCCATCTTTCGCCCTCAATAATCGTCATGACTCATGAGGCTCCCTGCTGTTCCATTTCATGGAATTGCACTCCAGAATATTCCAGACTGTACGTTCTATGCATACATCGTTGAGAAACAGATGGGCGCTAAGTCCATTTGTGTAGAGATAATCATGTTTAAAGTTGATGGGGGAGTCTCGTAGAAACCGGATTTAGCTCTGTTTTTATTTTTTATGAAATATTCCTAAAACTAGAAATAATTACTTAATCTTAAAAAAATTGGCATCACATCTATAAAGAAGACTCTAATCTACAAGATGGTATGCCGAACTCAATTAAGCCAAAAATTGACTTACGGCCTTCTCACTCTCACCCGATGACATGTACATGCCTACAGCTGCACTTTCCAATTAGCACACAATATTTGTTCTGCACGTCTAGGGTCAGAGATGTGGATTGGGGGGTGGGGGGGGGATGAATTAACCAATTTGCATCGATGGACATCTTGAAATGAATTGCATACACGAATGAGTGTTGTTTCATTCGCAAGATGCAATCTCTTTGTTCCTACATTGTAGTACTTGGTAATATTTTGATGCACATATTGCTGCAATATTCTGTTTATTAACTGCAACAGAACTACACTAATGGAACATGTTACAATACAAGCTCACATACATGCGGTATAATACATCCAAAAATTACTTTATATTTACAGAACTTTGTATAATTTGAAAGTAAAACAACAATAACAATTCAAAGAAACAGCCAATCACAAATATTGTGATTGATTTTTTTTCTATGATCACAAAGTATAATTTTTTTTTAAATCTCAGATTTTAACTTACAATTGTATACCCTCCTCCCTTCCATTAACACTCGAGTTGAACAACATGAAATGAAATGAACCTGTTCACAATGACCACCTAATCACACCGACTTAGAATGGTCTTTATAGACAGGTTTGACATAGTATCTATACAAAGATTTGAACTCACCCTCTTCCCCTCCATTGGCGCTGGAGTTGAAAAGCCTGCGCTTGAGCATCTTGCTCTCAGTCTTGGCCGACTGCGGCGTCTTTAGGGGCGGCTGTTTGTCCTGCAACGGAGATACAAGGAGTGGAAATTTTTTGTGTCAATTTACAATGAGAAACAATGAAAATACATGTTTAAACTGGGTAATATAATTTTCAAAATACAGTGATACTTTGACTTTGATAAAATTCAGTCTCGCTCTCAATCATTGCTGACTATATTTATAATATGTTCGAAGTTGACATTTTGCTTACTAGATGCATTTTACAAATACAATGTACAACAGTACAAGATCTAGTTTATTCAATGGCAGTGTCAAAGTTTTATAAATTACATGCATGTACAGATGTAGGAAGGATGTAAGATATTCTCCATGGAACAGGTGATACTAGTACTTGAGAATGAGATAATGAACAAGCATTGTTTTATCATTTTGATGTACTGCAGTTTCATCTAGGGGAATTGTACATGCAATACTGTTTAGTCTATGTACTGTGATGCATCTAGGGCAATTTCATGTACATGTCGTTTGTACTGTGCTACATGTACTGTACTGTACAGATTTTCAGTCAATCATTGAATTTAATTATAAATAGCAACCCTTCAGCATTACTCAGTTAACGAAGGGATTTAGTAGAGTGTAGAGGGTTGACCAGTAATTAACTATGGACTGTGGTGAGTAACAGACAAACAACCCTTAACAAGCATTTCCACGAAAAAGAGGATTTGCCTAGAGTGCTTGAAGGTCAAAGGACAATTTTCTGTTCATGTACACAGTATACTAAGTGTGAAATTATAATGTACTGTGCTGAAACATATAATGTGGTAATCACTAGGTAGCCCCTAAAATTACCATGTAGGTACCGTAAATCTCCGTGTATAAGACGCACTTTTTTTTTTCTTTTTTTTTTTTGCTGTCAAAGTTGGGGGTGCGTTTTATACAAGAGTGCGTCTTATACACAGAGATTTACGGTATGTGAAATATTTTGCGATATCCATCAGATTGAAAAAGTAGCCCCCTAAAATTCAAAATTATTTCCTTGCATGACATTATATTGTAGGTTTTCAGTGAAATTAAACTTAATTATAGCAACCCTTCAGCATCGCTCCAGTTAATGAAGGGATTCAGTTAACGAAGGGAGTGTAGCTCATTGAGCAGTAATTAACTACCGGTATATTAGAGGCACGGATTTTCCGTTTCAAAAAAAGGCCTTTTCCGTTTCAGAAAATCGGGAATTCCGTTTTTACCTGCCTGAAAAACGGAAATTCCGTTTTGCCATAGACTTTGTACATGTGAAAAACTGCAAATTCCGTTTACCATCAAACTCTATACAAAATTCAATGAGTATGGTAAAATCATGATTTACCGATTTTTCTCTCGCTTCAACTTCAAGCTTTCATACGTATCACTATCAGCGTGTGGTGTCGTAATCGAATTCCGTACCATTACCAAAGCCGTAGTATATACCGTACCCCGGAACGAACGCGGAAGTAATTGTTATACACGTGTGCGCTGATTATATATCTCGAACATTTTCTAACTCCTCGAACCTGCATGTGTACTGAAGCTTACATCATATCAGTACAACGACACAAATAAGTCAACACTAACACTTCACTTGTATACTTTGCGTGCAGCTTATCGGGTCTTTTTTCTTACGCGAGATATCCATCCGCCGGGAATTGGGGAATTCCCCAATTCCCGGTGGATGGATATCTCGCGTAAGAAATGAGACCCATAACCTGCACGCAAAGTAAACGAGTGATATGGCGGGCTGGGCTGTACCGATAGAGGGCGGACTGGATGTCAACGTTTGAGAATCGTTTAATCCATTGTGCAGTATTAATATTACGTAAATGGGTGACATGGTATGCGCAGCTCTGACTGATAGCAGCTAGCTGCGGGGCCGGGGCGCGCCGGGGTAGCTAGTCTACGACGTCGATCGTATGCCGTACTCGCCGCACCGCGCGCTAGATCGGCTGTCATAATAAACGCAGCGGATTTCTTGTCGTTGTAAGTTGCATTCGACATCGTCTTTCTTGTACTTTTTTGTCATTTGTTTTCTTCTGATAGTTTTCTACTACAAAATATGAATTTTTGAGGAAAAAGAGGTTTTCCGCGATTTTCCGTTTGAGAACTCATTTTCCGTTTCAAATGGTCAATTCCGCGATTTTCCGCGATTTTCCGCGATCGCGGAAAATCCGTGCCTCTAGTATATGGACTATGGTGAGTAACAAACAAAAGTGTTCAGATGTTGAACTGTCTATGTCAGGATAATTTAAGCTGTGTACAAAGTAAGTAAGTGCAATGAGTTAGTGAATATCACTTTGCATTTTTGCTCATTTCTCGGCCAAAAAACATCAAATTAACGTTAAATTCTTCACACATTACTTTGTGGACATATCAGATCACACCAATACACATTTTATTAATCACTCATCACTTTTGAACATGTTACTAGATCCCTTTAAAAGATGTTACTGGATTCCTTTAAAAGATCCCTTTTGAAAGTTACTAGATCCCTTTAACCAACTCATCCAACCAATATGCACAGGACAATACAAAAACCAGGCACCTTTAATCCCCCTCTATAATACTGTACTATCTTTTATAGGCTTATCCCACCCATCCTGTCTGTACTAGCCCTGTAATTCCCTCAAGGCCCCGAGGGTTTTTCTATGAATCGGTTACAGTAATAAGTTTCCTGCAACATTCTGCAACCACCATACAGGAACCACCAGTTTCCTGTACTAGGCAATGGGTCACCCAATCATGCCACTAGAGTCACTAGTCACTAGTTCTCACTACAAGTACAATACTGTATTCATTATTTGCTTCTAGCCTCTGACTCTGAAGTAAAATAATGTTTGTAAGAGTCAGGGTCAAGTCAATAATTAATTGCCAACATTCATTAAACACATGTCTGATTCCGGGAGGTTTCAACAAACAGCAATCAGGGATATACTGTAGTAATGAAATACATCATGTACATGTAACACATTTGGGAATAAACTCACTTTATCAATGAGATTTCAAAATATATTTGTCAGGATGCGGAAAGACATACATGTGCATTTTCAGGCTTCGAAGCCTCCTGCAGAATAAGGGAGAATGGGCTGCTTTGCAAGCCTATCAACCCATATCGTTTTTTTTTTCTATTTAAATTAAAGATTAAAGGGACTTGGTAACATTGTCCAAATCCTCAAAATAAAATTTTAATTCTAGCGGTTCCCTTATACCTTGTTGTATTCGTATTAACAATAAAATCACGGGACAGGTTTCGGTTTTTCAAATTTCCCTTTCGTTACAAAGATATGTATGATTAAAGTACAAAGTGAGTGCAGTGAGTTACTGAATATCACTTTGCATTTTCGCTCATTACTTGGCCATACAATGTCCATTTGACTTGAAATTTTCACACAATACCCTGTGGACATATGAGATAACAACAATATACATTGCATCAACCATTCATCACTTTTTGCACATGTCAACAAAGTTACTAGATCCCTTCAACGGTGGTTCGGATTCGTAAATAAAACGTGCAGTGTCACCTTGCGAACTACTGCACAGTGCAAAATACACTCTGACTCAGTTTTATGCAATGCGCACAAACTAGCCTAGTATAATGGCAAAATGCAGCGAACTATTTCACACTTGACAATCTTAATTGCTTGCTTCACTGGCAGACCCATAACTGATCTTGGTTCTTAGAAAAGAAGCTTAATTAAAAACTCTTAGGGCATCAGGAACTGAATTTGTTTCTTGATGAAAAGGTCATTGTAATATTGACCCCACCAAAAGGGTTCAAGTTTCTTGGAAAATCAGTTTACCCTCTTAGGACCCTTAGTAATAAAAAGGTCATTACATAATTAGGACCTGATGTTGCCATGATACTAGCCTTGTGTTCACACACAAATATTTCATCGTATAGCTAATCAGGAGCTGATTCTTTAGTCAGCTCCTGACTAGCTATACAACAAAAATTGTTGGAAATTGTGTGTCTGAACGCTCACTAACGAAACGTTGTATAAAGAATCATGATCATTAACGAACAAGGGGTTTGAGCATCGTTTCGTACGAGAGCTGACTATAGAATCATGCTCGTTTTGTGTGTGAACGCCAGGTCGATTCGCTATACGACACTCGTATACCGGGGCGTGGCTACGTGACTGATAGCAGACTGAAAAAAGACAGCACACTGCGCAGTAGCAAACTGTGCACTTAAATACGATGTTTCGTGCAGCTGAATGCCAGCTGTTTGGGGATCTTGTTTTTGTGTGTGTGAGCGTTTGTTAGTTTCGTTAATCATGATTCGTTATACGACGTTTCATTAGTCATGATTCTTTAGTCATGATTAAGGGATGAAAATTTGTTGTGTGTGAACACGCTGTAGAACTTGTCCCTAGGAAAATAGGCTTAGACCCCATGGAATTTAAGCAGCTTAACCCAGAAGGATCATAGTACACATGATCCAGTGATTAAAAACTCACCACATCATGACAATATAGGATTTATCTACCCATATTAATGAAGGTACCCAGAAAACATTCAGGCTGTAAGCTGTAAGGAGCTAAGCCGTGATTAAAATGTCATTACATAATTATAGACTTGACCCCTGAAGCATGTCGGTGTACAATGTAATTCCAAGATAATGAATTACATGGTTCTACGAAAACCTCCTTAACCCAATACTGTATGTGAACATGAAGCAGAGAGTCTGGAGGCTCAAAACCACTAATTATGTACAACTGAAAAGTCAGAAAATGTCAAAAATAAAGTTCTTGCTAAACGTTTGATTTTAATGCCAATCTAAAGTGCATACTTGGTAGTATATACTCCGAGAAAATGAGCACGTAATGTTACTGTGCAAGAAATGTGTGCTTCATTTTGATAAAAAGGTGTAACATACGTTACCATCAACATTTCACATGTTAGCTAGTTAGTTTCAAAGTTGTTAACTGAATGTTACAACCATGAAAAAAAAACAATGAAGTGTTAATAAAACCACTAAAACATATTTTGTGAACATTCATCTAGTCAGGTGTCCGTTAACGATTTCCAAAGATATGTAATTTGGCCGTAACGTATGTTTCAAATTGGTCACGTATGTTACATTTAATGTTGTTTGAATACAATTTTGGCCTTGAAAATAATTGCTAAGCTCACCCTTAACCACATATAGATGGCGTTAACCAGTTTGCTATCAATTTAGATAGTTATTAAGTATATCCCACACACATTTTTTTACACCTGGTAACGTATGTTACATCATCTGGTAACGTATGTTACATCATTTGGTTGATTAAGCAACATTTAGTTGAACTTAATTTTCATTTTTTGTGTGATATCAATCTACTTCATTGGCCTGAACTCCAGTAGAGTAATTTACATCATAGTGGTTACCTATATTTAAAATTCGTGGTAACGTATGTTACACCTCTTAAATCTACTATTTTATCCCGTCTCTTTCTTATATTCCCAGTCACATTTCTTTTGTATCTTGACTTTTAAATATGTTTTTACTTGTATGCCATGTTCTCATCATTAGAAAAATAAGATAACTGTACAGATGTGAGCATCTAAGCATATCCCTTTATTTAGTAAGATAATGGTAACGTAGGTTTCACTAGATTTGGCGACACATTTCCAATGGCCATCAACATTTTAAATAAAGTGGGATCATAACATTTTGTATTATGTTTCATAGAACACTGTGCTGCTGTCGTAAAACCGCACTTATTTTGCTCCTGTGTACTCTTATTTTTTTACAAACCTGGAAAAACTGAACGATTTTGTCTTGGGGACATGGGGTTTTTGATACCTCGGCCATATTCTATCCCCTGTCAATTGTTTATTTTACTTTCAATCACTTTGAATTTATGGTTACTTTTACGAGAAGGACCCTCACTATCATGTAAAAGTACAATTTAACTGGTGTAAAGTTAAATCTCTTCTCTAGAAGACCAGGATCACTGGAGACACACTTTTTCACTAATGGTGCATATTTAGTGGTTTTGGGCCTAGAGTGCCATGTCCGCATGAAATGTACCAAGTAATGAATGTGCTGTTACAACTTGACTTGATCTGGTCATGATGATAGAAAGCTACTTGGAAAAAATAGCTTAACCTGTATAAAGGTTACTAGGTGATGGAATGATCATGGAAGTACATGTTTACTATGTCAAACATAGTACTTGATGCGCCCACAGTAATGAGAGATCTAGATAGAGTGCATGTCAATGCCATCATCATGTAATCAATCTAGTCCACTTGACCTACCAGACCCTTCCAGGTCATAGTAATTACAAGCGTTAAAGACTTAATGAAGTACTAGTTACTACAGTTTCTGTCATACCGATTTAAGATGATTAGTTATTGTGAATTTGTCTAGTACCCCGAGAACAATGAAAACTTGCTCATTTCCTACTCATACTATATGGCACCATTTTTTGTCCAAGGGTTCACAATGTCAAACTGCAAAATTTTGCACCCAGGGAAATAATTAGCGGTTACTGTGATTGTGTCTAATTGTCCAATATTTAATAGTATTAGTAAGACGCCACTTTTTGTCAACCAAGCTACCAACATTTCAACCTGCACGGTAGGTACTAGGTAGTTAACATTTTGCGCTGCCCGGGTACTTCATGAATAATTAATTACCAGGCATAATTATTCTTTTCAAGAAAATTCCACGCATTATTCTGCGTTATTATGTTGCCAGTAATGAGTTACATTGAAAAGCATAGATCTCACCCCACTAGTTATGCTAGCCAAGAAAAGGTCAACATGTCATTACGTACTTGATGAGCCTATATTAGCGTCTTTTCGCTGTGCGACGGGAGTGCGGCTACGGGGGATTTAAATTAGCTGTGATCGTCCCCGTACTCTGGCTACCGTCGCGATCTATTTGCAGTTTCGCAATTCTGAATACGCGGGAGTTTCACTCGTTCCATTTATCATGCATGTTGTACTATAAGCATACGGTATAGGCAGTACAAATCACAACATACTGTACTGTGCATGCAGCGCGTGTGTACGAATCAGTGCATGAAACACGTGAGGCAGCGAGCCTCGCCGTCCAAGCGCTCTGATTGGCTGATCACGTACCCGCGTAGCGGCTCTACGCCCGACGTTAACTCGGCGAACTACCGTCCTAGGTTTGGCCGCTACGGGGAAATTTTCGCTCTGAGTGCGACCCCCCGCTAAGATTAGCGTTGTAGCCATAGTCCCGTCGCCGAGCGAAAAGACGCTATTATTACAGAGAGAGAGAGAGAGTATATTTCAAAGCCATCGTGCAATCAATCCACTTGACCTACAGAACTATCCAGTTCACAGTTAATTAATTATTAACATTAAAGACCTATATACATGAAGTACTAGCTAGCTATATTTATTTCATGCAGTGGGAACTAATTAGCACTAAAATTGTGATTCTGCCCACTTTACAGAAATTGAGAATCCACGTACCAACCTAACTTTAGAGACTAATGATTACAAAAGGAACAAATGAGCTCATTTTCAATCATTTACAATATTTCTAGTCCGTTACCTTTATGTTTGAATCAGAGATTAATAATACATGTTGAACTGATAAGCCAAATATTTCAATGTTTAATAAGACAGAATTACTAATGGTGAATTTTCCAAATTAAGATACAATTTCAATTTTTATTGCAACAATTGCAATTGCAGCAAAGTTGAGATCTATACTATGAGTGTGTTCATAAATACACTGTCTAGCTTACCTAGAATCAGCATTTTAAAATGTGTTTCAGACATATCATTTCACTTGACAGTCTAAATACAAAGTTTAAAATGCACCATAGGATACCCAACCAAAAGCACAGCAAAATAATAAACAGGGGCTCATGGCCAATTAGCCCTCGTTATGCCAAAAAGAGCCCCTGAAAATTTGCATCTATAGAGTTCAATGCAAAACAAATTTTAGAGTGCTATTTTCATGCAGTCAAGCTTGTAAAGTAGCCCCCAAAAAAATACATTTCAATTTTTTTTTTCTGCCAAACTTGGAAGTTGGAATGGTAACAATGCCATGCAAATGAAGTGGCCAACATAAACCTACTAGAAATTACCTGTCATTATCATTAGCCATGATATACTACACTATAGTTACATGTACATGTTATGTATTGGGGCAGGTCTATTCTTCCACATTATTCGCACACTGAGTATCTTTAAAATCCGGTTCTAACTCTTAAGATTAATCACCCCAGCGATTTTCAAACAAAGAGCGAAACCAGAACTGAAGACATCCTGTGGAGTATTACTGGAGAGTCACATGTCAACAACATTGCATAATTTACCAATTCTCGATATAGAGTAGGGTGTTATCCCGGTTGACTAGAACCCTGCACATCGCAACCAAAATACATACTCAAGAATCTTCAGAATTGAAGGAGGCAGTTCAATATGTAGAAGAAGAAGAGTTTAGATACCTTCATAGATCTCATTTTGTACTTGAGTACCAAGAATATTGTCTGCTTTAGGGGCCTTAGGGGTTAAATTATTGATATGAAACTGAGAGTAACTTACATTTATATGGCTTGAAATGAGTGCTCAACATTTGCCTGCAATTGCCAACATATTGCCCTAAAAACAAATGATTATTTCCTTTATGCAGATCAACATTAAATTAACTTTAAAAGCGTCAACACTGTCCCATGCATACATATCTGCGTGTGCAATTGTGTCAGCGATTATTGTCTATAACATTCTCAACGAACAAACCACAAGAAAAGATTTAGCATTAAAATGTTAAGTATTAATATATGGTTCCGATGCAATTACAATGTAGCTGTCCTTATTCTATGATCTAAAATGAAATTTTCACGTCACTATTTATTCATACACAATGCTCTCTCCAAATATGAGAAAGAAATTAATGATTTTTTTTTTTAAATATGAGATTTAAATATTACCTTTTTATGAGGAGATGATTTCTCCGCCATGTTGTCTTCCAATCGCAACACCGCATTTAAATCCACGTTGTGATGGCGCGTCAGACTGAAGCAGGGACGATCCTCGCGAGACGAGAGAAGACAAGACGAGCTCGTCTTCTAAAGAGCCTTCCCGCTCCGTCTCCTCCGCGCGACGAAGTCCACCGTTCGCTCTCTCTCTCCGTTCGATGAAGTCGTCCAACTAATGTCTGACTAGTTGTATTCCAATATCAGCCTAATACTGCATTCAAAACACGACGGTTCGCCTTCTTGTTTGAAGTTGATCTACGGCAGTGACTGCATTCAAAACACGAGGAACCTCAATTCGTCGGAAGTCGATCCGATCCACAGCCGTCTAGTACTGCATTACAAACACGAGGGCTCTTTACTTGATACCCCTCTCCCCTTTCATATGATGCAACTTATGAATGCAAGCCAACTGCATTAGGGGCTTCCCAAACCCCCGACGACTAGATGGGATGCTCTCTCACTTCGTCAGATTTTTTATAAATGTGGGGCTGCATTCACAAATCGGCTGAAAGAATGCGGTGATGAAAGCTTCCAAAGGTATACTGAAATTTATTTAAGATCCCATTGGCTTGATGCAATCTCTGTAAGTGTAAGTAGCTCCGATGGTTGGTTGGTTGGTTGGTCGTCAGAAAAATGCTTGGTGTCTGCATGGAAATGAACAAAAAGAATATAGAATTTTTGATTAGATTTCTTTGTTACAATCGCTGTGAAAAACACAATGTGGGACGTCAGCATTTACAAATCAACAGAGCTAATGTAGCGATTAAAGCTACAGACATTCTTTACAAAAATATATATTATATATTATCTAGATCTGCATGAAAATGAACAAAAAGAATAGAGATTTTTCAAAATACACATAAAAAACACATTGCATACAAATAAACTGCATTCACAAATTGGCAGAAAACTTCAATATGTATGCCGATAAAATCTTCAAATTACATAAAGTCTCGACACAAACACTGGCCCACTATCACAGTTTTTATCAATCATAAGGAGAGATATTTGTTTTATAGTACAGTACAATAAATGAAACATAATTTTAAAGGGACTTGGTAACATTGTCCAAATCCTCAAAATAAATTTTTCATTCTAGCGGTTCCCTCATACCTTGTTGTATTCGTAATAACAATAAAATCATGGGACAGGTTTCGGTTTTTCAAATTTCCCTTTCGTTACAAAGATATGTACGATCGAAGTATTCAGATAAGTGAGTGCAGTGAGTTATTGAATATCATTTTGCATTTTCGCTCATTACTTGGCCATGCAATGTCCATTTGACTTGAAATTTTCACACAATACCCTGTGGACATATGAGATAACAATAATATACATTGCATCAACCATTCATCACTTTTTGCACATGTCAACAAAGTTACTAGATCCCTTTAAAGCCAGTAGGTTAGTGTTGAGTCACATCATGTGTATTCTACAATACAATGTATGAAGAATTTAAAGTTTGTTGTGAACAGTAAATAAATGCGTGTCATAAACTTGTAGATTATTTATGACATAATAAAGAGCAGGCACTAAACATAAAACATACTATATAATGTGCCCAGTTCAGTTTCATATAACACGATGTGGAAGTCATCATGAGAGAAAAATGTCTCGGTGATGAACCCGACACCATTTTGTGCGCCATGACAGGTTATCAAGTTCACATTTCAAAATATTCCAAGTTCCAACAACATTTTGAACTAGAATATTTGTATGTGAATTATGTGGTACGGCAAAAAGCACAGCATCAAACATATTCTGTTTTCCTTTGGAAAATAAAATAACAACAGTCCCCTAAAAACAGATGAATTAAAACAAAATGCATTATTAACATAAAACATTACTAAAATTGTATACAGTGAGAAAAAAAAGGAATGTGCATTTTGCATTCATGGCAATGTCTTTTTAAAATAAATAATGATAGAAATATTTCTTCTAGAACATTGACATTGAATTGGAATGCAGCAATATTTTGGTGCACTAAGTTATATTTTGTGCTTGTACAAAACAAAACATATTCACGGACATGAATTCAATCAGAAATTATTTAGCATGTTTATAATTCTATGTTTAGTTCAGTCAGTGTCATTCGTACGCCTGAAGAAGAATCTGCCAGATTCGATAGCTCACGGCTCCATTGATTTACAGAAATTATTTAATTAGAAAAGTATTGGGATCGATCCATGCACTTATACAATCAATATTTTCAATATAAGCCCAAGGCCTTAGTCTTGACTTCAAAGTTCACTGTGAAAAAATAATTGATTTTACATGGATGTACACAACACAATGTGCATTGCCTATGACATGCCTGTATGGTAAACCTACAATATGCAATGACAGAATGTATTACAGTTCGTTCAGTCCATGGCCATAGCATTATGTACAGTAATTGCATACTATGCATGCAGTGTGTGCTATGGCTATACTATACAGTAATGCAGTTGAATTGACCTTTACCTAACCTGTCAGGGACTGTCTCAACAGTTCGCCTCCAATGCAAAGATGCACTGAACTATAATACTGTACGATATCTGGATGATTGATTGTGCATTGGCCTATCCAAACACAAACAATAATTCTTATATACTCTAAGAAGTATCTTCCATTGTGCGTGATAAATTGCCAATATTGCCTGCTAGCTAGGGGGAAAAAAATGCATTTCCAGACCACAGCACTTTGCCATATAATCGCTTGATGAATTAAATATGACCCAGCATCTCACAATAGAAATGCCATCCATGTTATATTTATGTGTATGATAGTTGATACGCATTATCCGTAATTTATTTCTATTGAATTGTTTTTTCCCCTTTTCCCCTGGGTAAAAATGAATTTAGAATTAGATGACTGATATATGATCCAAATGTAATTGCCTTTAGAGCTTTTCCATTTGTATGTTTTTATTCAAATTTATTTTAATATCTAATGCACATTTTTTCCCTTCATTTTTCCTACATTTAATACACATTTCAATTTTACAATGTTTCCTAGTTTGTAAAAAAAAAAAAAAAAAAAAAAACATGTACAAAAATATGTCTAAAACATGAGACTAGTGTTAATTTTGAAATATCATTCCTGTAATTTTAACCACTTATATCATATATACAGTATACAGTTGAATGTCATAGAGAATTTTTAAAAAATTTCATGCCCAAGGAAAATTTATTTCATCATACATTTCCCACTAGAAAAGGATGAGGATGGCATTTTCTTCCTTTTCTCTCTCTCTCTTAGTCTTATCATTTTTATCATTCTCGAATGCGCTTCAATTTCCCTTCGGGCAAAACTGAGCCGAGACTGACAAACAATCAAAAAATGCAATCCTACTGATAATTTCAACCATATGTTACTTATCTCAAGTCTCAACAACACTCATATATATTCCTTTTTTTGTTTTGTCTTTTTGTTCAAAATATCAAATCACATTTCATCCCATGGACATGCATGCAACTGACTCTCTTCAATCTCTAGATTTAAAAAAAAGTCTTATGAAAATAAAATCATATTTTGCTTGGAATTCATACATGTGCTTCCTTTTTGGCCTGCAGCACAACTTCATTTACATTGTAGATTATTGTCTTTGCTGTAACTTAACTTCACGTTTTCTGGACACATTTCTTTTCATCCAAGATAAATCACTTCATCTTTATATCCATAAACATTTTAGAATTTAAAAAAGACAAAATGTCAAGTTCTGCATTCTGTTCGGATTATGATTACAACATTCTTTGTGCCTCAGGCATACATCTCAGCACTAGATTATTATTCCCTACCATACTTATCTTCTTTAAAGGGATAGTTGAGTTCTGGTAAGGAGAGTACAGTTTTGGTGAAACTGAATTTTAGTAACCAAAACCTGCATCATTACATTACAAACTAATAGTTATAACTAGAAAGGAACACAAAATTACAAATGACGTAGTAAAGATCATGTTATCATTCAAAAAGAGCCGTTAAAACGTAAGAGGGCGCTCTCTAAACACTTATCGGTTTCAACCATTTTGAATAAAATATTGTGCATGTGATGCTTTGTTGAAATAGTGATTAGATAGAGAAATAAACAACAACTATTTAAATACCTATTTTGTAACTTTTTGAAAAGAGGAAGCATTTTTTTGAATTTTTAACGGTTGGTTCAAAATTCTCTAATAAACCTGGGGCCCCAGGTTTATTACAAATTGTTATATTTATGGATTTTTTAGCCATCTATGAACCGATTTTGATCAAACAAAGATGATTTTATTATTTAAATATTATGCTCTTTCAAATTTTACACTCAGTTTTTCATTACCTCACAAAAAAAAAAAGTAGTCTAGCGCCCTCTCTACCAAAACTCAACTATCCCTTTAACGTTAGATGAAACACTTTCAATGAAGATATAATAAAGGTATATTTTTCAAATGAATGCCTCAAATGCAATTAGAAACAAAGAAGTAAATTAATAATGCAGAATGTATGCCTCTAAAACAATGCACTACATGTAGATTATTAATAAATATGTACTCTTCATATCTAAAGTTAAAAATAGTATACCAAATTATGCAGTTTGCTTCAATTTCATGCACACCTTTTATGCCTCTAAAACAATGATCTATAGTGTTATCTTGAAGATATCTTTCAGGCACATACTTTCTTTTTATTCGTACCAGAAATACACTTTCTATTTAATTTATACACCTGTAGAATATCTCCTCTTTGTATCTCCAAGTTTAAATATAAATGCAACTCCATTCCGCTGACCCCGATGATATAATGGACAGTGTAATCAACAGCTGTATCGTTATCACTTTTATCAGGTTAATCAATGAATAATGGAATAAAAAAACAGGCCATACAGAAGGCCTGAAGGACTTATATGAATCTATCAATTTTTCCCATCAGACTTAAAACAAGTACAAATAAAATCATATTAATTCATAACAACAACAACAATTTCACAAGACATGCACACTTACATTACATAAACTTCACACAAGTTTGCTCAATAATATTACAACAATAATCATTCTAAAAACAGTTCTAACAAAAAATAATGTACATGTATGTAGTCTCACAAACACAAAAAAAAACTAAGGGAAACAAAAAAAGGGGCAACTGTAGACAGTGACCTTTGTAGACAGGTTCCATAATATATTTATCTGTGCAGCGAATCTCTTTTGGCAGTCACTATCTGGAAGGCAGTTTAGCAATTTGGCTGCTTTATAGCCCGGTCACATATCAACGGATTGCGTAAACGGACGTCAAACGGAGAGCTAAATTTTCCATCCGTTCGTCTCCGTTCGTATGCGTTTCTTGTCCGTTCCTTGTCCGGTGATGTACGTTGTTCTATGTTTTGTACATAAAGCAATGGAGACGACTTTCATCACCGGATAATTTCATTTTGCAAATTTTCTATTCGTTGGGCATTCGTTTCCGCTATCCGTTGATATCTGACCGGGCCTTTTCAGGTGGCCGCTTAGGCGGGTTTGACTGTAATTGGTTTTCCCTCTCACGCATGCTTGCACGCACATTGTTTCATTATTCTTATTTCAATACATTTTACACAATCATATTGCATTGTATATAATATCTCCGTTTCAAATTTCACAAAACAATTACAAGCAGCTGTTCAAAGACAGAAAAACATGTCAACGTTATTGTGGCAGAACGATAAACAAATGCACAGACACAGTCACACATCACTATCACCTGAAAGGTGATAGCATAGCCTATCCCCGTTATTAGCAAGACCTTCAAATTATGTTTGTTTTTCATCTCGCCAGTATTTTCCCAGTTTCCCCCAAGATTAATGAATTGACAAGCCTAGGTACAGTTTGTTTTTCTCATGCACAAGATATCCTCAACGTAAAAAAAAAACACCAATTTATTGTAGAACTTTACAATTACATGCCCTATCAAAGGATTTGTGCTACCCATCATTGAAGGCCTATCACTATTTTTTTCATGACATGCACAGTAATTATCAACACCCACACAAGATTTCCAACTGAAATTGAAGCTCTTTGAAAATTGAAGAAAAAAACATGCATAGTTAATATGTCACGTATTTTGAAAGATCTGTCATCAACACAAATGATTAATGCTATCCTTCATATTCTAAATAAAACATTATAAACATTGGAATGAAGATAAAAACCCATAAATCTGGTATTATCAACAGATCTAAAGAAAAGCTTACTTGTTACTATTTTTCATTATTGTTTATCTCCCCCTAATTAACTTGAACCCATGTATTGTATAATACTTTTATAGAGATGTAGTTTTCCACAGTTTTACTTCCACTGTTTATAAATACATTTATTCAACTTTGCCACATTCTACCAAGGCTTAATAAAAAAAGGTCCATGATGTTTATTTCAGTCATACCCATAAGATCCCATTACAAGATAAAAACCCACCACAGATCACTAACCCTTCCAGAAGATCTTGTCTAGATACAAAGTCCTCAAGTACATGTAATTCGAAAAAAGATCTATGGATAGATTGCAACCTAGTCCGGTTTCTACTACTGTAGTTTTCAATTCCTCAGGACTACATGTACACTACAGTAGTACAATCCATACGCATTTGTGACCGGCTATAGCAAAACCCGGCACTTGTCGGTAATGAACATTTTGAAGAAATGGGCATTTTAAGTTCACACAATGTGTGTAAAAGAAAGACCTATGATTATAAAATTGAAACAATCATATCTTCGCAAATAATTATTGACCAATTAGTTAGAACAAAGCATTGAAATGAAAGCTTGTAATGGTATGAAAATCTACATTTTGATTTTGACCGACAAGTGCCGGGTTTTGCTATATATAGCCGGTCACATTTATGGAGCATGATTTACACGTACTGAGCTCCCCTTCTATCCCCCATGACCCAGACATTGTAACAAAACAACAAAAGCAACACACTATCTGGTTTTAAAATCCGACCATTATTAACAATTTATTTTCCGGGGGCTACTTTTCAAGCTTGCTTGCATGAAAAAAATGCACACTTCAGTTTGTTTTGCATTGAACTCTTTTTTTTGTGTGTATTTTGAGGGCTAAATCACACCGAGCCCCGTGTATTTTTTGTTCACTGTTACCTAGACATTGCAAGTAATAGTAACAAAAAAAAAGAAAACAAAAAAAACACTACCTGGCCTTCCAAGTTCCAATCCAGAAATACTGAATACACATGATATACATAATTACAATATAGCTCAGAACACAATACACCGATATCCATTTCTCTCCCCCATTAGTCAAAGAAAGGGAATAGTATGAGAAACACAAAAGCAGCAAGCTTGTACCTTTATTGCCCCATTACTCAGACATGGTAAATAATAGTAACAAAAACAACTGAAGCAACATCATATCCTTTCTATTCCCCATTACTCAGACGTGGTAAGTAAATAAGTAATAGTAACACAACAGCAAATCCTTTCTCTTCCCCATTACTCAGATTTGGGAAGCAATAGTAAAAAAAACATAAAAGCAACAGCCTTCCCCCTTTCCCCCAATTACATGGACACTATAACAAAAAAGACTGCAACAAAAACAACAAAATCAGCATGCTATCCTTTCTCTTCCCCAATAATACTCAGACATGGTAAGCTATAGTAACAACAGCAACAACATCAAGCAACAAGCTTTCCCATAGTGCAACAATAGATGCAGAGTTGAACAAATGGGGTGTGTTATGTAACCAGATACAATGCCTAGGGAGCCCTATGGGGGAAGCACACAAAAGAGCCCTGCAGTTTCTTTAGAAAATGATGCAACAATAGATGAGGTGGCCTGAAATGAAAGCACTAAAGCAGTAACAAGAAGAAAAAAAAAACTACTCAATATGTCCATACAATATATGGTTTAACTTTAACCCCCACTGTGGTGAAACATGAAAGGCCTAGATTGGGTTGCTACACAAAAGGTGGTCCCTGCAGAGCTGAGGGGATTAATTTCCTGGTAATCTTCCCACATGGGAAGCCACATAATAAAGGAGTTGTCAACTTTAGACAAAACATACAGTATGTGCTGTGGTACATCAGTAACAATTTACAAAAAAAAAAGAATGTGGTTTAATCAGGCTTAATGCATGTCTTGGCAGCTTAGTTTAGGAGAGAGAAAAAAAGAGAGTAATTGCAGCTAAGATTTTGCAGTTGAAAATGAAAACAAATTAACCTTTTCAGATTCCAAGAACCGAATGGTGAAAACCCATTATAGTTCAAGTACATTGATGGTTCAAAGACAACATGCACAATTTTACATACAAACTGTGTAAACATAATCTCAGTGACTCAGTCTAATAATAATTTTAGCAATTTGTAATATAAACCACAATTGAATGTAAGTTAATAGAATGTACTGTATGCTCCTTGAACAATTTACAGGGTAATTATTCATTTCAATGGGGATTGCAAAATCTAGTAGGGAACAGGTTAAAAGATCTATACAGAAAATAATGTAACATGGCATGTTGCTGTTTTACCAAGATCATGCCAGTCTGTATACAACAAGTACTGTAGTTTAAATTTAAAACATAAATACATGTAGTGGAATTATGATATATTTATTTATAAAAACATATGCACAAGTCTGCTCTTATTGTGCCATTTGTGGCAAGCTTGAAAAGTAGATTTTGAAGAGAAAAAAATATATTCTTTCAATGTGACAGTTTATAAATTTGTAATAAAGACTACTGGTCAAGCTTTGAAAATGTTTTTATAGTATCCGGTTTAGCCTTCATGAATAGTGTTGAAGTATAAAAATGTATTACATAGTTGTCATTATCCACTTTAAAATTCACTCTCATTCAACTGTACCCGAACAACAAAAAAATCAGAAAGAGTCAAAGAAACAACACTAAAGTATACCTTTAACTTAGCTACATTGCATTTGCAGTTCTTCAGATTTCTACAGTCCTGACTGAATTCTTCCTCCTGGAAGCATCCCAAAATGGTTCTTCCTGCCCTGGCCTCCTTACCTCACTCTACAGTCTGCCCGTGTGATTCATATACCACAGGTTCTACTCAACTAGATTACTGTACTAGAACACTCTATACCAGTGACTGCACACATTGATCATGACCAATTGATTAAGCCCCCCTCCCCCTCAAAAAAAAAATCCATACATCCATTAGAAGAAATTTACAAAAATAATCCCCAACATTCAAGATTTATTCATAAAATAATCCCTGGGCAACAGTCATTAAAGAAATACTAGTAAAGATTCAAAATATAATCCAAACCAATCTATCAGCTCTCAAGATTCATAAAATAATCCCCAACATTAATTAAACAAACATTATTCATAACATAGTCCCTTCTATTCAATAATTCATGTACCGGGTATAAAAGGAAACCATCATAAAATAACCCCAATGGATTTAAATTTATACAGGATTCAATCTACTAATTTAATCATTCAATGGAAAAAAAATGTCATCTATTATTTTACTTTTAGTGACCAAATGTGAACATCTTGTACAAAATCCTTTACATCAAGCCTCATCCATAATTGAAATTCTGATCAAGTACAATTTTGAAATGTAGATCAGTTTACAAAAGAATTATTCATGTAATCAAATTTTGGAGCCTGTATGTGTTTCCTGTGTACAAATGTTGAGAGGAAATTATTCTTCTGGCCCGACTGGTCTAGTGCCACTGCCACAAGCTATACGAGTTTGGGTGGAGCCCAGGTACTAGAGATGTCTTACAAACTATAATAGATACAATAATAACCAGAACAATGAAATCAGCTATTACAACAGGGCTCCAGCCCCCTCAACACTAACCTTTTTGCTACTTGCTCAAGTGGGCCAGTGAATTCATTCTTTCTCAATGTTTAGTAGCCTGAAACGAACATTTCTAGCCCTGGCCTAAATAGCATGTATTTCATTACTTGTCTACTATCTAAAATAATTTAATTCCCTTTATTGATCCAAACGGAAATTATAATGCAGGTTTGACATTCTTTGTGTTTGGAAATCTAGTTGCCAGATCTGGCCACCAAAATATGAACATCATGAATATATATATATTTTTGCTGGACAAAGGTAAAATTCTACTGGCCTTGGGCGGTTGGGCGGCCATTGATAGTGTCAAGGAATGTGTGAGGCTAATGTAATTCTATGGTTGAGGAACCTAACCCCATAAATATAAATGTAAAATATACAATTACAAAGCAACTGTGTGTATTGGTGTGCAACACTGAATGTAAATGTATGCATTTACTGCACTACAAGCCTTAAACAGTGAAATGAATACACGGGGGCTCAGTCAGGGCCAATTCGTCCCCGAAATGCCCAAAAGAGCCCCAAAAGGCATAAAAGAGCCCCCCAAATTTGCATAGGGTTCAATGCAAATCAAATTTTGGTAGTGTGATTTTCATGCAGGCAAGCTTGAAAAGTAGCCCCCGAAAAGTTTTTTTTTTTCCTTCCCCTGTACATGATGTAAAATGCAAAGCAAACTGTGCATTGGTAAATTGGTAAATTCCATGCGTACTACTAACTATTAGTGAAAAAAATAGGGGCTCAGGGCGAAATTGACCCCAAAATGCCTAAAAGAGCCCAGCTGTAAATTTGCATAGATCTCTAGAGTTCAATGCATAACAAATTTGAGAGTGTTATTATTCTTGTGCACAGGCAAGCTTGAATTTAAGTAGCCTCCGGAAAATTCAATTTAATTTTTCCCTGTGTCGCACTGTACAAGCCTAACATCAACTGGAACTGTTAAAAACATGAACACCTGGGTACAACATTACAACAAAGTCTAATTTAATCAATAATGTTCTAATCTCATACAATTTCTCCTATTTAACATCATGAGCAGTTATTGGAGCACCCTTTTGCCTTAAATTTGAAGAGATCACTGTGCAACATTTTTTTTACATTATTCATTTGATTCAATTTAAAATTATCCATGAATTATCACCACTTACATGGTATACCCTTGGCCTGGTGCTTACATGATTCGGGGTAATCAGTAATCTTACTGTACATTTATTATATGTGAACATCATTATCAATCATCACCATCATATTCAAAAACTTGTAACATCATCATCATCATCACCATAATTATCATTATCATCATCTTCATCATCAGCTTCATCATCAACATCTTAATCATCATCATCATCACTTTCATTACACCACCACCATAATCATCACCAAAATCATCATCACCATCACCATCACCATCACCATCATCATCACCATCACCATCATCATCACCATCATCATCACCATTAATATCATCATAGTATGTTTCTGCATTCAAATTCAATATAAAACATTAACATGAAAAACATTTGAATCAATAAAATATAAAATAATAATTTTACGATCTGCCAATTTTTTATATTTCAAGCAAGCCCACTTTTAGGTACAAACAAATAATAAACATAATATTCACATTATTTACTAGATCACAACACACAATGTTATTTTTCCATCTTCTAACTACATTACTGCTTAAAACATATTACATTTACAGAGATCATAACACTTTTTAAAAATAAAATAATATAAAACAGCATAATTAATGTTTCATTCATTTCGAATCACACAAAATTACGACACGAGACAGAGAATCGATTACATTCAAAATGTCAACAAAACAAAATATAATGCACAGAATACAATATTTAATCTAATAATGCCACAACAGGTGCAATTGTGTCAATCAATGCCCAATGCCCCCCCCCCCCCCCACCCCTCCCCTCCCACCCCTCAATCAAACATGCATTCACATTGTATACATTTATAATTCAATAAATAACAAACATACTACAGACATGAAATCATACTATAACCAAAAAAGGCGGAATTTTCCTACCTCGTAGTACAAATCCTGAAGATTTTTGGTCGAAAATTGAATATTTCGCTCCACTCCCTTGCTATCTGCATAGCCTTTTGAGTTTGAAATAAGGTTTCCACATACAGGCGTGCATACCACGATGCAAATGAAATGCTAGCTAGCTTCAATTTGCAAATAACACGCTGCATACACAGAGTGTGTGCTGAGTTCACTGAAGTGTGTATACCACATGCACTGAATAAGAGACACACAGACAGACAGACACACACACACAATACTCTCGTGCACATGTACACACACAATAGCGACAGTATACACACACAGTGCTGACTCATGTCATGCATGCTAGCGCTAGGTCCTCGCAAACACACTCACTAACACGTGTACACACACACTCTCATACATGTATAACCCAAGGAAACACACTCACTAACACGCGCGCACACATACACACACACACACAAACACACAATAGGGGCACTAGCTTCTGGAAAGCTAATAATAAATCCTGCATTTAGGATACAGTAGATGCACATGTGACCCTACATCACTGATATACAGTGTGCTATGCACAGGCCAGCACAATGCACACAAAGCATTATGTGTTTGTGTGTGTTTATCCTGTAGCGAATAGCAAACTTTGACCTATAGGCCTATAGCTACAGAAACTCAGGGTAAAATGTCATGATTAAAGGTACATTATCATGATTTAGATGTCTCGTAGAAAAACATTAGTTGGACGAACGAGCATACAAGTGTCCAGACATACATCAGTTCCTTTAATTGTCTATAGATGCTTGCAAAATAGTCTACAGCCTACACTACAGGTTAAAATTTAAGAGTGCTCAGATATAGATGGCTAAAAGTAAAAGACAAGCAAAAATTAAAATTAAGGGAATTTAAAAACACACAATTGGGTGCTGTGAACGTTTTCATATAAAATCTCAAGATATGTTCATATTTTGATAGTTTTCACAAAAACGTCGGTATTACATTTTGATATTTTTCTTCTTGAAGGCATATAGGCCTACAACCATTTTGCAATTCTGTGCCAGTATTAGTTAGCCAGTATAATCTTAAAGGGATCTAGTAACTTTGTTGTCGTTGACATGTGCAAAAAGTGATGAGTGGTTGATACAATGTATATTGTTGTTAAATGATATGTCCACTGGGTGTTGTGTGAAAATTTCAAGTTAAATGGACGTTATATGGCCGAGTAACGAGCAAAAATGCAAAGTGATATTCACTAACTCATTACTCTCACTTTGTACACGGTTTCGATGATCCAGTGGATAGTTGAACATCTGGACACTTCAATTGTGCAATAGGGAAATTTGCAAAACCAAAACCTGTCCCATGCTTTTATTGTTAATACGAATACAACAAGGTATGAGGGAACCGCTAGAATTCCAATTGGATTTTGAGGATTTGGACAATGTTACTAAGTCCCTTTACATTTATGCAAAAAGAGAAAATATTTGCCTTGCATGTGTCTTTATACTTATATACAGTACTGTAAACATGGTAATGTTCGCGGTGCATTAATTTTCGCGGATTTCGCGCTCATAATGATATCAGCGTCCGCGAATATAAATGCGTGATTTGCAATGCGTGTGAACACTAACTCGGCCGCAAAATTTAAAAACTGCTAATGTGTTTCTGTGTCGCTCTGCCCGAAATATTAATCTTGCGAAAATAACAACATTTACATGTAGTTATCATGGTATATACAGTAAAAACCTGTCTGTAGTGACCACCCAAGGGAAGCAAGAAAAGTGGCCTTTGTAGGCAGGTGACCCCTATCTAGTCATCTGCAGTGTTTTCCTCTGCATGTGATCACTTCTGGTGGCCACTATAGGCAGGTTGGCTGCTATAGACAGGTAGCCGCTAAGATAGATTTGACTACAGTACAATTGTAGTCTAGATATGTGTGCTACATAATAATTATAGTTATTGTATATAGTGTTCTGCCAATTCGTGCAGAATGTGTGTGGGTGTCATTATAATTGCAATGTACTGTATGGGCGTTTGTACTTGAAACAAACAAGTATTCATGCCTATGTGTGTCTGTGTCTGTTAGTGTGTCTGTGTGTTTGTATGTTTGTGCAGGTGTTAGTGTGTTCGTAATGACTTGTGTGTGTTTGCATAAGTAGGCCTACTATTGACATCTCTTATCTATTGTTCATGCAAAATCAACAGATAAAAAGGGCAGACTTTGTACCCGGTCTAAGAGGATCAATTCAGATCTATAACAAACCATAGAAATTCATCAACCATATAGACATTTGTCCACCATAGCGATGATGCCGTACAATAAATACTCAATAGCAGATCTATTGGTGACTAGTAACAAACATATGTATACAGTATGTATTCAATCATAACTACATAATGGTCTGATGCTGAAACTTAATTCTAAAAAGGTTACAATACAATTCTGAAGAATGGGGCCCATTCTGATCTGTTCCCCTATTGACTCCCAAACCTCGCCGCTCTGAAATAATCTTTATAGTACCCATCATTGTGGCGCAGTAAACAATAATCATGCATTTGTATTCATAAAATCTCATTCTGTAATTTTGAAGAGGTAACATTGCTGTACTATAGGACAACAATTCTGATCTTTCTTATCCCTTCCCCTCCCCACTAAAAAATACAACCATTTTAAAATTATGGAAGATAAACCAAAGTGAATTCAGAAGACTGAGGAAAACGTTTCTAATTACAAATACATGTACTGTACTGTATGTCACTTTACAACAAGTGCACATCAACTTAGAAAATCAGAATTTATAAATAATTACACAAAATCTACTCAAATACGTATACATGTACATGTAATACAGTCAAACCTGTGTACAGTGACCACCTAAGGGAAACAAGAAAAGTGGTCACTGTAGAAAGGTGACCACACTACAGACAGGTTCCATAACATTCATTTTCTCTGCAAGGGATCATGTTTGGTGGCCACTATAGGTAGGTTGGCTGATATACTATAGACAGATGGCTGCTATGACAGGTTTGACTGTATTTATATTCAGGAATTTTATTTCACATATCTCCTGCTAAGACTACTCTATAAACAACATGGGAATACTCCATTAAGTTACCATAATAAGCTTTCTAATTTATGACATACAACTAGTGAATTCATAATGGCAAACCACACAGGTATGTCCACATTTCATTTGTTTTGATTTTGACCACAACATTGCAGTAATCACAAATATGGCAATACTCAGGACTTTGTTTACCATTGATCAGTTTACCCTACAACACAGTCACAACTATTCAAGTTCATAATGGAAAAGGAATTTCCACAATTCGCTTGTTTTGACCACAAAATTATATTATTACAAATACAATTTTCTGTAAAGTCTTCATGTATAATATCTTCCTAAACCAAATGATGGCCCCATCTTCAACATTAAATTAAAAGAAACATAGCATGGTTATACATAAATATAAATATTGCAAGATCTATATTATAGATATTATCTTTTCATTTGTGGCGGGAGAAAAGACATTAATATCCTGGTTTGGGGAAGCAATAAATAAATATATCTGCTGATAAAACACAAAAGCACACAATAGGAAATATATCCAAGTGGGCTTATGTGCACCTGCTTATGAGTCATCCATATATATAAATAGAATAACTGAATAATGCAAGAGAGGGAACAGTACATTGTTTGTACATATTATTTGTACACCCATTGCATACCAGTACATTTGTAAAAATACAATGTTACTGTAGGATGTATCATGAACATAATACAGCCAGCCAAATTACTAAATAAAATAAAAATACATAATTGGTAAAAAAAAAAAAAAAAAAGGGACACAAAACCTAGATGTATGTTTTACAGGCATTCATCTAAAGAGATTATCATCAAAAGGTGGAAAATATCTTCAAACAAGATTCAAATGTTTATTTTCATGTTGTACATTTAGCTCATCTGTACCATAGTAACATTACAATGATCAAATTGTATACATTACATGTACATAAATTATCTTGTTCACTCTCAATCTTGTCTAGCAAATATCCTCATCTAATCACTAATTATATGCCATACAACACTGCAACCTCTGTACATGAATATGTTATGAATCAATCATATTATCATGCTGAATTTCATGTATGTACTTTACCATACATGTCATTTAAATGTCAATTGGATAATTCATATAGATAATAAAAGAAATGCACAGTAGAAAACTGTTGATAAATCTACTAGTACTACTAGTTTATTATTATTCACTCCAAATAACCAGCAATATCCGGATTATGATAAGGAAGACTGCACAATACCAATAACCTTTCAAACATGGACAAAAAATATACTAATAATAGACTGGAATTCAACTTGTTTTTCACTTCTTTTTTTTTTTCATCAGGAATATATTTATACAGTACATACATTGATTGTGCAGGTCCTCGCACTCAAATCCTGTGGCATGGCATGTAATTTCACGGGTCAATCCGTGCATGAGTTGTTCACATGCTTGCTATTAAATCCGCCTCTTTCTCCTTCTCTCTTCCTATCTCTCGTTCCTTCCCTCTCTTTCCTTCGTTCCTTCGTTCGTTCCGTTCGCTCTCTATCCATGGTTCCTTTATTATGTGTTCTGGCAGGGTGCCAGCCATAATAATGCTTGATGAGTGCATGCATGGTCCAAACATGGAATGTTGGTTTGGGTACAGGATTTAAAGCGAGAGGTCAGCGTTTTACTGGACACGTTTGAATCGTTTCCTGATCAGTACTTTGTTTGCATTCATACATTACACAAAACCTGTTTAATGCAGGATCAGGAACACCTACATGTAATTAAATAGAGTTTTGGCATTAGAAATTCCTCATGCATTTGTATTTGTTTAAATACATACACAATACATATATGTGTGGTGCAGTAATATTTAAAGCCATATATGTCAGCCTTATTAATATAATTGGAAACAGAACCTTGAAATCTTTTTACTGACCAAAATCTCTAGTGCATTTTGCTCGAAAACTTATATACATATTGTACAAAACAACACACAATTTTGCTAAATGTTATCATTCATGATTTGATGCAAGATAATACTTACTGCTCGGAAATTCTGTCTTGATCACCATTCCTTGTGCAGTCCTGTTAATAAAAAGAAACAAAAAACAATAATTGTGTTGTTTAGTACCTTAAAAATTATGTCTAGTGGCCAGTACACTTGTACACTGTAAGCACCATGTTCAATAAATACAACTAGAAGGATAAGTACTGTAAATGAGTGTACAATCTGAAAGAACAGGCTGTTCAAAACAACAAATTAACAAAATCATGTCATGTGCCCATGGTTACTTGTATTTCTTTTACAAATTATTTCTTGTCTACTGTGAAAAATATATATAGACAGGGGCTCAGCAGTGAGGTCCCGAAACATGTAAAAGCACCCCATTTATAATCCACAAAGTAGACCTAGTAGTACATCGCAAACAAGACCCCATAAATTATGGTAGGAGTAGCAAATGCAAAACCATGCCAATGGTGCTTATAAACTTTATAAATTCTGTGCAGGCATGCCTTCAAAGTACGAAGAAATTTGCTGCAAAATCGCAATAGCTCAATTTCAATGTTGAGAGTTGAGACCATTGCAATGAAACCTGCTGAAAAAACACTTCACAATGATAAGAAAAAAATAACAGTAAAACATTTGAGTCATTTAGTTACTTCAGCAATCTTGATAATCAGCTAAGTATCAGTTGAAAGGCATTATTTTGAGTACCACTTACTAATTAATGGCAGCCTGAATTTAGAATTTTCAAAACTCGCATAATTATTTAATTTTGCAGGAAAGATATAATATGTTCCAGGCCAGGGTTGCTTGTCGTTTTAGCATGAGGATATATGACACACGCGGTACCCCCGGGGTACCGTTGTACCCCGGGGTACCGCGTTGTGTAGCGCCATCTTGTGTCCACTTAAAGCACAACCGTATTGCATTGTGCATGCAGCGCAGCGCAGCGCGCGCTTGTATGCACGCTATACCCCGGTACAGCCCTAAAAAATAAATAAATAATTAAACAAAATGGCGGATATTCGTTTGGTACCCCAGGGTACCATTTATGTCATCATATAGATAAATGGCATAATATAGCTAATTCTTAAAATAAGGGATAGTTGAGTTTTGGTATAGAGGGCGCTACACAAAATAATTTTTTTGTGAGATAATGAAAAACTGAGTGTCAAATTCGAAAGAGCATACAATTTTAATGACAGAATAAACTTTATTTGATCAAAATCGGTTCAGAAATGGCTGAAATATCCAAAAACATAACCATTTGTAATAATTGTGGGGCCCCACATTTATTCAATAATTTTGAACCAGCTGATAACAAAATTTTAAAAATACTTCCTCTTTTAAAAAAATTACAAAAGAGGTTTTTTAATAGTTATTGATTATCTCTCTATCTAATCACTATTTCAACAAAACACCACATGCACAATATTTTATTTAAAATGGCTGAAACCGATGAGTGTTTAGAGAGCGCCCTCTTGAGTTTTAACCGCTATTTTTGAATGATATTATGCTCTTTTACTTTGTCATTTGTAATTTTTTATTCCTTTCGAGTATGGTGGAGTAATAACTATTAGTTTGTAACGTAATGGTGCAGGTTTTGGTTACTAAAATTCAGTTTGACATAAACTGTACTCTCTTTACCAGAACTCAACTATCCCTTTAAAATAGGCGCATTTAATAACTGTTCAGAAATACCATTGATGCGCTTGATGCAATTATGCATGCAAACTGTTCATACATGTTCATTTATGTATTGTACACACTGAATAATACATGTATCTTAGCAGCTTCAAATGTCAGCCAAAATGGCTACGTACAATGAATATCTTCCACAACATAACCTACATACATGTAGGATACAGTATAGTAGATGGCATGCAATTATGCATGCGATCTGCCAGTTATGTCGAACAGCCGGAGCCAGGCCGTTCGTTGTTTTTCTGACGAATATATTCTACATCAATTGATGGCCCCTGTAATATAATACATAATTCACTGTGCCTTACTATAGCCTACATAGGGCCCCTGCAAGTAACTACATCAAGAGTCTCGCTACATAATTCACAGTGCCTCCTATACTAGGGCCCCCTACTCCTCCATCATTTACAACATTCATGACTGAACTTATGAGCTGAGCTAGCTGAGTCATTCATTGCAGGATACAATATATATTATTAAAGGGATCTAGTAACTTTGTTGAGATGTGCAAAAACTGATGAATGGTTGATGCAATGTATACTGTTGTTATCTCATATGTCCTCAGGGTATTGTGTGAAAATTTCAGATCAAATGGACAATGTATGGCCAAGTAATGAGCGAAAATGCAAAGTGATATTGGGTGATATTCACCAACTCACTGCATTCACTTTGTACAGGGATGAAAATCTCGCCCGGAGATTTTCTTATCTAAATACTTCAATCATACATATCTTTGTAATGAAAGGGAAATTTGAAAAACCAAAAGCTGTCCCATGATTTTATTGTTAATACGAATACAACAAGGTATAAAGGAACCGCTAGAATTACAATTTTATTTTGAGGATTTGGACAATGTTACTTAGTCCCTTTAAAGGTAACTTGCTGATAGCCTGGCCTCGCCCTCCCTCCTTTTTTTGTGGCATTTAGGCCACAAAATTATGTATGACCTCCTGGTCCTGGCCCAAGTAAAATTTGACATGGTGCTTCTGAAATTTCTCTTATACAGAGTGTCCCAGAAAAAACGAAAACGGTATTTATCTTATCAAAGAAATGATTAATTATGACAGAAAATTTCTGCCATTATAAAATCCGCTTTCATTTGATCTGGGACACTCTGTATTTCAGACTTTACTCGCCCGCCTGGGCCAGCAAAAATAAGATATTTTATCATGTTTTTCTTTGTTAGGGGCCATCCAATTCTGCTTTCAGGCTGCCAAAATATAAAAGTCTTGAAATGACCGACTTTCCACTCAATTCTGCTTTAGGACCATCACCATAGAAATATATTAAGTGTTAATTCTGCATGACAAGGCCAAAGTTATTGCACTTGCAGGAGTACACTTGGAAAAACAATATGAACACTTAATTATGTAAATGAAAATGAGCAAATAACAGTGTGTATTCCCATACAAATTATTCCAGGGCCCTGTTGCACTTGCAGAAAGAGATAGTATCGATTATAAGTTACGATTAATTGTAAGTCAGAAAATTTGCGCGTTTCAACCAGTCAGATTTGTGCATTCAGAACTCATGATCTGACTTACAATTAATTGTAACTTCCAATCGATTGTATCTCTTTCTGGAGTAGTAAACTAATTATGCCGTGAGATTTAGGGAAGGGACAGAAGATATGAATCGCCATATTTAAACCATATCACCATCTTATAAACCATCACAGTGTGTTTTCAGTTATCTTGCATGCAAATCCCCGATAAGGCTTTAATTCATTTGATGGCAACAAGCAGAACTTTATTCTATCTTGTTATAATCTCATGGTATTATCTAAAGTATGTGTAGGAAATTATTACTTTACCCATCTATTAAATAAATCATCATTTCACAAAGATTTGCATTTAAAACATATCAGCGATTTAAAAATACGTATATTGACTCAGGGTAGGAAATACACGGGGCCGAGGGCGACTTTGCCCCCTAATTTTCAAAATAGCCCCCTGAAATGAGTAGGTAGCCCCTAAAAATTACTTTCTAGGGTATTATGTGAAATATTTTGTGATATCCATCAGATTGAAAAAGTAGCCCCCTAAAATTAAAAATAAATTATGTTGCAATGTACATGCCTAGTCTACACGTAGCTATCTAGATGTTAATTTATCGTTCTCAATCATTACCTGGTGCACTTCAGAGCAACATCATTAAGGATCCATTTAAAGCTTACCGTACGTATGTAATGAATGTTGTCATTAGCATAATATGTCAGGTGTAGTCTGGCCTATGTAATAAATTATCATTTCTACATGGCAAGAATATAGACTAGCGTATTGAGTCTTTCATAGAGAAGAGAGTGCTCCCCAAATTATTGTAAAACAGCACCTTTTAATTATTCCAACACCTCATGAATTTAAAATAGACTAAACTTATTTCGAAAGATATTATGGTTGAGCAGAGATATTTCATTGTATTTTAGGCACATTTTATTAAAATCTGTGCCAATAAATCCAAATAATTCAAGTTCTTCTGTTTTATAGCCATGAATGAACATATAACATACTGTATGTTAAGTTGTTAACCAATACTTTCTGTAAAAAGAGGCATTGAAAAGACTCCACCAGGCTATGGAATTCAGTCCACAAAAATTATTTTTAAAATAACCCCCAAAAACACAGAAAATTCTCACTGACTTTGATACAATCCTAATTTCACAAACTTGTAGGTAAGTTTGAAAATAAATAAATAAAAGTAGCCCCAACAAATTTAAGATTATTTTTCCCTTGAATAACAGAAACAGAATAGTTAATATATAGAAAGAAACAAAAATTGTGCCATCAGAGAAGAAGAAAAAATGCAGCACCCAGTTCAGGTACGCTTGCACTTGAACCCAATGGCTTTTCAGTGTTTCGTGACCTGTCGCTTTAAAATTTGCAAACTGACATGCCATATGGAGCAGGCTGTAAAGCAAATGCCACAAACAAATGCAGCCAAACCACACGTAGTCCTATTATATGTCAGGGATTACCTACAAAAGGCTGCTTGCTCATGCCCATGTTTCTTCTCCACACGGGCAGGGATCGCATTAAAATCAAAGTTCTGCCCATTTCGGGAGAAAAGGAAGAATAATACAACCAACATATTATATCAATTTTAATTTATTTCAAGGGCTATGTCAGTGATCAATTACAAAATGTTGCTGGTCAAGCCCATACTAGTTCATTTCCACTCAGAACAGAGATCACATTCAAATCATAACTGTCCATTTCCGAGGGGAAATGAAGAATAATAACATTATCTTTAAATTATTTCAAGAGCTATTAATTTGTCAGGGATCAATTACAAAAGATTGTTTGGTCAAGCCCATGTTTCATTTCCACTCGGACATGGATCACATTCAAATTATAAAAGTTCTGGGTTTTTTAAAGAGGAAATCAAGAATAAATATTATATGTAATTTATCTCAGGGGCAATGTCAGGGATCATGTACAAAAGGTGTTGTTTGGTCATGCCCATGTTTCATCTTAGCATTAAAATTCTAAACTGTTTTTATTTAAGAGAGAAAATATTATTTTTAATATTTCAAGGGAAATATCAGGGATCATCTACAAAAGGCTGCTTGGTCGTGCCCATGTTTCTTCTCCACACGGGCAGGGATCGAATTCAAATTCTTGACTGCCCATTTCGGAGGAAAATGAAGAATAATACAACCAACATACTGTATTATTTTGTATTTATTTCAAGGTCCTATATCAGGGATCATTCACAAAAGGCCGTTTGGACATGCCCATGTTTCATCTCCACTCGGGAAAGGGACAGCATTCAAATTATAAAAGTTGTGCTCTTCTGAAGCCAGGGAAAAGTAAGAACATATTTCCATTGTGATAAATTAAAATAATATGTTGTTTTAATGATACAACATATTATTATAATTTAATGTTGTATTAATGATACAACATATTATCTTAATTTATCACAATGGAAATGTCAGGGATCACTTCGAAAAGGTTGTTTGGTCAATGTCCGTATTTCATCTCTGCTCAGGCAGGGATAGCATTCAAATTCTAAACTGTTCCATTCCCGAGAAAATGAAGATGAAATGTTATAATTTTAAATTTATTTCAAGGCAAATTTTCAGGCTGCACTCTTGCAGCAGTGTAAGCAATGCTGAACATTGTTTTTTTTTTGCATTAAAATCTATGATGTACAGGAGGTCAAACGGTGATGGTATTTCACTATTTCAAGGGGGCATTTTTTACTTTTAGGCATAGTGGGCTTCATCACTAAAGCGGCACTAAAGCACAGCCTGCAAAATTTTCCACTGCCTTTTTCCATCATCCTTTTTACATTTCCCTGCATGATGTGCTGAGTAATTTTGAATCTTTTTCTGTAACATGTCAGGGATCGTCTACAAAAAGGTTGTATGGCTAAGCCAGTCGGGGAGGCTTCAAATTCAAACTGCCCCTTTTCTGGGGGAAAAAAACAGCAACATACTGTCCGTGTAAATTTTAAGGCATAACCTTCTGTAACTCCAGGAATAATGGCAATTTATATTTCAAATTTTGAATTTAAGCTCATCATCATGTTAAAATGAGGACTGCATTTTTATTTTTTTATTAAAAGAACCACCATGGACGATTGGAAACCTCACACACAGTATTACCATTATGAATAATATAGTTCATATGAAAATACAAGACATTTCGTGATTTTGAGAGATTCTGCATTTCCCTGTACAGCCATTTAACGTGTACTGAGTGCAATTAAATATTGAATGTCAGGGATCAAGTAAAAATGGTTGCTTGGAATAGCCAGTCAAGCAGGGATCATCTTCAAATTATTACCATTCCTTTCCTCCATCCAAATTGTATGCTTCTTTGACTTTAGCAGTATGCTCTGTTTGTAATTCTTTCGTAATCATATATCTGGGGTTAGAACATCAAAAGATAGAATGAACTAATGTTAACTAAACGTTATCTAATTCTGTCATTTCTAAATTCAATATCCCTTCATGAAAATCACATCAAAGGATTTAAAGCTACACCATTTAAACTTATAGAGTACAGAAGCCATGATGTCATAAAAAGACTTTTTTAGAATTTTCAAATAATGTCAAAATACCGAATATCAAAGGTAAAGGTTACGTATTGGCTGAGATATGCTCATCCGAGTGAATTTTACTTCAATTTGCAACCAGTGTTAAAGTGCACTGGTTCATAAATTTATGAACCAGTGCACTATAACACTGATTGCCCATTGACAAAAAAATCATTCGGGTGGACATATCTCAGCCAATACGTAACCTATACCTTTGATATTCGGTATTTGGACATTATTTGTTATGCTCTTTCTAAAAATGAAGTCCAAATTTGAAAATTCTAAAAAAAAAATTTATGACATCATTTATGACATCACACTTCACCACTCTATTCTGAGCAACAACAAAAAACTGTACGTACTGTACATGACGAACCAGGTGTGAGGACCTAATCTTGCTTGATTGGCCAAATCCTATTCCAGATTTCCATCTTAATTTTCTCCAATTTGCAAGCAAAGTGAGTTAATGCAGGGGAAAAAATTGAAAATGATTTTCCAGGGTCCAATTTTCAAGCTCGCCTGTATGAAAATAGTGCTCTGTAAAATTTTTGTTTTGCACTGAACCACATGCAAATTCACAGGAGCCATTTTATGATTTGGGAAGTGGGTGGGGGGCTTTTTTGGCATTTTGGGGGCTAAATTGCAGCGCCCTTGTGTACTTTTTTCACTGGCATTGTAATTTAATCCTGGGCAAGTCGACACGGAAAGGCTATCATCATATTTGCATCTATAGAGTGAATATACAAGTATACAATGTAGTAATTTAATGCTGAGTAAAACAAACTTACAACCCTGTTGATCAGTCTGCAGCACTCAAAGAAAATCTAATATTGACTAGAAATTGCGCGCTCGGCGGGTCGCGCAGCCGAGCACATGTATCCCCCGAACCAATTGCATTGCACTTTTGTGGGTTGTAATATTGTGAACTGAACAAGTTTGGTGGTGTACGTTGTTCTACTAGGCTGGCAGTAGCCTTTGGGCAAGGCCTCGCGCGCTGTTTGTCCTCCGAGCAGGGTCTGATTAATAGACAAGGCGATGTGCGCTTACAGCAGTGATCTTAACTATTTCTTTAAATCATGGTTACCATGGCAACCAGGACTCCGCCCCACACCAAAATCAAAAGGCTTCATCCTCTTTCCTTAATACACCTTCATACCAAATTAGAAAATGATCGGACAAGAACTCGGACCTGTAGAGCGTTCACAAGGTAATCTTAACTATTTCTTTATATCATGGTTACCATGGCAACCAGGACTCCGCCCCACACCAAAATCAATAGGCTTCATCCTCTTTCCTTAATACACCTTCATACCAAATTAGAAAATGATCGGACAAGAACTCGGACCTGTAGAGCGTTCACAAGGTAATCTTAACTATTTCTTTATATCATGGTTACCATGGCAACCAGGACTCCGCCCCACACCAAAATCAATAGGCTTCATCCTCTTTCCTTAAGACACCTTCATACCAAATTAGAAAATGATCGGACAAGAACTCGGACCTGTAGAGCGTTCACAAGGTAATCTTAACTATTTCTTTATATCATGGTTACCATGGCAACCAGGACTCCGCCCCACACCAAAATCAATAGGCTTCATCCTCTTTCCTTAATACACCTTCATACCAAATTAGAAAATGATCAGACAAGAACTCGGACCTGTAGAGCGTTCACAAGGTAATATTAACTATTTATTTATATCATGGTTACCATGGCAACCAGGGCTCCGCCCCACACCAAAATCAATAGGCTTCATCCTCTTTCCTTAATACACCTTCATACCAAATTAGAAAATGATCGGACAAGAACTCGGACCTGTAGAGCGTTCACAAGGTAATCTTAACTATTTCTTTATATCATGGTTACCATGGCAACCAGGACTCCGCCCCACACCAAAATCAATAGGCTTCATCCTCTTTCCTTAATACACCTTCATACCAAATTAGAAAATGATCGGACAAGAACTCGGACCTGTAGAGCGTTCACAAGGTAATCTTAACTATTTCTTTATATCATGGTTACCATGGCAACCAGGACTCCGCCCCACACCAAAATCAATAGGCTTCATCCTCTTTCCTTAATACACCTTCATACCAAATTAGAAAATGATCGGACAAGAACTCGGACCTGTAGAGCGTTCACAAGGTAATCTTAACTATTTCTTTATATCATGGTTACCATGGCAACCAGGACTCCGCCCCACACCAAAATCAATAGGCTTCATCCTCTTTCCTTAATACACCTTCATACCAAATTAGAAAATGATCAGACAAGAACTCGGACCTGTAGAGCGTTCACAAGGTAATATTAACTATTTATTTATATCATGGTTACCATGGCAACCAGGGCTCCGCCCCACACCAAAATCAATAGGCTTCATCCTCTTTCCTTAATACACCTTCATACCAAATTAGAAAATGATCGGACAAGAACTCGGACCTGTAGAGCGTTCACAAGGTAATCTTAACTATTTCTTTATATCATGGTTACCATGGCAACCAGGACTCCGCCCCACACCAAAATCAATAGGCTTCATCCTCTTTCCTTAATACACCTTCATACCAAATTAGAAAATGATCGGACAAGAACTCGGACCTGTAGAGCGTTCACAAGGTAATCTTAACTATTTCTTTATATCATGGTTACCATGGCAACCAGGACTCCGCCCCACACCAAAATCAATAGGCTTCATCCTCTTTCCTTAATACACCTTCATACCAAATTAGAAAATGATCGGACAAGAACTCGGACCTGTAGAGCGTTCACAAGGTAATCTTAACTATTTCTTTATATCATGGTTACCATGGCAACCAGGACTCCGCCCCACACCAAAATCAATAGGCTTCATCCTCTTTCCTTAATACACCTTCATACCAAATTAGAAAATGATCAGACAAGAACTCGGACCTGTAGAGCGTTCACAAGAAAATCTCTGCGGCGGACGCGGCGGACGCGGCGGACGCGGCGGACGCGGCGGCGCGACGAGGCCAAATCCATAGTATCCCCCGAAGTGGTTCGGGGGATACAATTAATTGAAAACAATATCTATTTATACAAAATATTGATTGAAACTTTTGAGTATTGATTGGCAGTAAATGACCACTTGCTAACAATGCAAACTTAATTACATCAGCTGCCTTCATCTAGAACATTTCCTGGAATAACATTGTAGTGTGGACCATCATTTATAAGAAAATAGTTTGATCATCAGACTCTGTCCCTTTATTGTGGTGAAGAAAACTACATGGGGCTGCAAATTTACTGGCGCTCTTTTTTTTTTAACTTTTAGGGGTTCTTTTTGGCATTTTGGGGGCTCAATCGCCCCGAGTCCCCAAATATTTTATTTTGTTCACTGGTTAGCCCGGCGATGCCTTTTTTTAGTTTTCCTTTTTGCTGGTTTTAATTCAAACAAACAATATTTCTTTGAAATGGGGAGAAAAGGGGCAAGAAAAGACAGGTTTGATTAATTAGTTGAATTATTGGTGAAAATATTCACAAATTAATAAAAATGCACAATAAACAACAACAACATAACATAATAGAAAACATCTTTCTTGCTGATTTTAATTTCTCTACAATGTTGGAACATGTGACCAGTATGGATGGCAATAACACTCTTGCAATAAAGGTACAGGGGCCAGGGAGTATCAGAATTTTACACAAATTGTATTCACTGGTACGTTTTGACGTCATGAAATTACTATATGACGAATATAACATTGTGAAATAAAGCATGAATCTACTGGTAGTGCATGTACTGCTGTTCTACAAAATTTATTTTTAGTTTTAAACATCAGTTTTATAGTCGGACTGCTGGATTGCGCAATAACTCTGCTATAACTGAAAGTACTTGTACCTATTAAAAGCCAAGGTAGTTCGGCATTGTAAATCAGATGTGCATTGCTATCTTGCAAAATGCCTGGTGTGGCATACACACTGGCTCAGTGTTATGTAAGGCGCACATACTAGCCGAGATAAAAATGGCGATCCATGGTGTTGTAGGGGTGGGGGAAAAAAAAAAAAAAAAAAAAAAAAAAATTGTTTTGTTTTGTTTTGGGTTTTTTTTGGTGGGGGGGCTACTTTTCAAGCTTGCCTGCATGGAAATTACACTCCAAAATTTCATTTGCATTGAACTCGATTCAAATTTTCAGGGGCTCTTTTTGGCATTTTGGGGGCGAATTCGTGAATTTTTTCCACTGTGGCGAGATATTTTTCACACTGCCCTAGCTTCATCTCCATGCATAACCATCTTGATTTCCTGGTTTTCCTCCAAGAAAAAGATATGTTAATGTTTAGCAAATTGGCAATGCAGCAGAAAAACAGAATCTAGTATCAATGATCAACATTGTCGAAAAACACATTTAAAAAAAGTAAACTTAACTTTCACCGAAAATAGTTTACAATAAAAAATAAATGTAATGACAAAAATTGCAATATTTCATAAACAGATCCCTACGTATAGTATATTGAAATAGAACATTTTCATGGGCACTCATTAATTTCGCAACACTGATTAGGATTATTTGCAGCGCCAAAACATGTTTTCGGCATCGACTAATAAGCACATTTAAGCCTCTCAAAGCCCTAAAGTGCGTTTTCATATTACAGTCCTCCGTGGATTTCTGCCAGTGGTATTAATTACGCATGTAAGGATGAAACCCTTTTGCAACTAAACCTTTACAAGTGCCTGTTTATGGTTATTTGTATGTGTGCATGAAGTATGTGCCACACTGCTACTACTTATAGGATGATTTTTAGAAGATGTAAAAATTGCATGATTTATGCCATTTCACTGTGAGACTAGTTGAAGCTCTTGTAGAAAAGAATCCAGTGGACCTTGTTATTAGTATAATGCAGTTTAAAACTAGAGTTTAGATTGTCATGCGCGGAGATGAAGAAGGCACTTTACAAAATGCTACAAAAATTAGTGGTTTGTGCGCATTACGCAACCAGGGAAAAAATTAATAGTTTTATTTTGGGGGCTCCCTAGCTAATTTTATGGAAGTTTTCGGGGGCTACTTTTCCAACTTTCGGGGGCTACAAATTTCCGGGGCTGTTTTTTTTTAGACACTCGGCCAGTGTGCATTGCAGTCACAAGATGACGCATTTCAATATTTTGTTAAAACTCCAAGTACATGTCTGACATCTTGAGTCTACTGGATATTTTGTGACCGGATTTCTTCTTTATGGTTTGAAGAAAGTACTCAACATGTAAAAACCAAACATTTAGTTTTGTTACGAATGACATAATTTTAACAATATGCTGCTATCCACACGTCAAATGAAAAAATGTGATTGATGAACAAGGCTGTTATGATATTAATGTAGAGACAATAAACAGATGACAGATTGTGTAATCCTAAGATCCACACATATGGTATGACCAGTGATAAACCCTTCCACTACTAGACCATGGAGGCACCACCGAGTTCATACACACAGTAGATGTGCATAATAGATGGACAACACACATGGTGCGTGTGTGACCAGCTGGTATAATTAATCCATCCTGTGTAGACATCAGTGAGGTCTGAATCATAATCTCCAGATTGTTCTTGGACTGTAGTCCGAGTCTGACAGGTCATACCACTACAGATCCCAGTCAAAATAAACTAAGAATTGATCAGATGCTATACTTGATATCATTACTTCGCTGCTCTATCATTCAAAGCAGTATGAATATAAACCATCACATGACATGTATAACATATGGTACTGTACATGTTTAAAGGGGACCACCAGGCAAAGTTAAAGAACACATAATTATGCTTTGGTACCATTGTGTGATATCAAATAGATGCCCAACTTACGGAACCATTATGCAAGGCTCGACACTCGCACTGGCCCGCTGGCCCGGGGCCAGTGAAATTGCACTTGGGGCCAGCAAAATGTATAAAAGTCATATTTTGGTGGCCCGATCGGGCAAGCAGATTTGCAACCCGACATTAACAAACTGAAAAAATCTTATTTTCTTTTATGTCATGCTTCATCTGTAATTATAGGTTTGATATTAGGAAAGAGTGATATTTTGAATAGATAGTAAAAAGCTTACTCATGAAATACAATTTTGGGGCCAGTAAATTTTCTATCGGGCCACCAGAAAAGGGGAAGAAACTGTTTCACTGGCCCGACCGGGCCACTGACTAAAAAGGTGAGTGTGGAGCCCTGCATTATGGCCTTATAGTTCCTTATGCGCCAAACGTTTGCGAGTGCGCCAATTCTATTCACGCGTACGCTTGGAGACAATAGAATCATGGACGGTGCGTTTGTCATAGACAAAAGGTAGTTTTCGTATGCAGGCCCTTGAACACGTGTTTATTTCCAATTATATAATTTTTACTGGAAACATATTTTTCTGAACTTTTTGTTGGAATGGACTACTAAAATGTTCCCTTTCATTTATAAGAATATTATTTTTGGATGGTGGTATCCTTTAAATTTTGTTACCCTTTTGTTACATTTCATTTCATTTGTTATGAACAAATGTCATTGCTCATGTTCCATTGCACACAATGAATAATAATATCATGCACAGATGATTTATAGTTCTGTTATTTGGCCCATAAATTACTAAAAGAGCCACATGGCAGTCCCTTCTAATTAATAAAGAGTCCAATGCAAGACTGGAAGAAACAAAATAGCCCTAAAAAAAATGCAATAGGAATCAACCCCACACGCTCCCCATTTTTTACAGGATATCGTTAAAAAGAATGATTCAAATTTAAAAATAACTGGAGTATTAAAAGAGTTTTGACTATTGTACAATACAATTTTAAAATGTAGGACAAATTACAGAAGAAGGCGAAGGCCTCTAACTCAGGATATTATACCAGCATTTTATCTTGCAGCGATCAGCTCCATTACATTACAGCGCTGGTTGGGAAAGAAAAGGGCGCTACGTCTCTATTTTGTGCCTCGGGGATAATCGAGTCTCAAGTTTGGGAGCCCTGTGGCTGTAGAATCCAAATTTAATGCTCTTTTATTTTGTATTTATAAATATTTCCCGCAATGTAAATAATCAATAAATCTGAAAAATTGGCATCACAAGAGAGAAGGCTCCAGTCCAACCTACAGGATGGTATGCAGAACTCATTTTAGCCTCAATTCGTCTTAACGGCCTTCTCGCTCTCACCCGATGACATTATTTTGTGACTACTTTCCTGCATTTGTTACTTGGATCTATCATCAGCTCCAAAACAAACGGAACTTTGGGGCTTATTCACCAATTTAAAAGATAAAGTGTACCAAAGTAAGTGGAAATAATACAAGGGGGTTCAGGGCGATTCAACCCCCAACATGACAAAGAAAACCCAGAGAATCACAAAGGAGCCAGGCTGGAAAATGTGCATATAGTTCAATACAAAACAAACTTTAGGGCACTCTTTGATGCATGCATGCAAGCTTGAATAGTAGCCCCAGAAAAACAAATTGTAATTTTTTTCCCTGACAAAAGTATGATTGCAACCTACAATAACACGATGCTAAAAATAACATATTTTTCTCTGTCGCTAAGTCGGACAATATACAATCAAAGCTCATTGATATTTAGTGGCACGAAACCAGAATCTGGTGGTGCTAAACAAACATAAAACTAGGGCTGAGTCAAACCAGATATTTTGATATCCGGATATGAGCCGAGTAAAAACGGACGGATATCGGATATATCCGAAATGTAAACAAACAAAAAATACCCGTATCCGAGAATTTGAATCCGGTATCTGACCTTCACGGTCGGATACCGAACGGATATCCGTTTGGACTCAGCCCTACAAAAAAAATCTGTCGTATTGATGTGGTTAGCCATTCGGGAATTTAAAATTCAGCAGTAATGAAAATTTGTTTGCCCATCAAAGCTAATTTTGGGTGGCCCCATGCAGGCCAGCAAGTGTGTGCTAATTTCAAATCCTGGAAAATTAACATTTGTTTTAAATTAAAAAAACAAATACTTGTAGTACTTACTTAATCTAATACATTTATATAGTATTAAATCTCTGAAGTATAAAAGTTGACTTTAAGATCACCCTCCTCTTTCTCAACCAACATACGTCTAGAGAATACAAGGTAGAGAATCAAGGATACATGTACATGAGGTGGAGGCAACATCAATTTAGCACCACTCAAGCCTGTCTCAAACCAAACGCATCAATTTAAGCCCACATTTTCTTGGAAAGCCTGGTTTTAAATTGAAGTGGGGGGAAAATATAGTTTCACTAGGCAATTTGGAAGCACTTAGCGAGTCCATTACTTTCAAGAGCCTGTTGCATCAAAGGGCTTCAAATCAAAGCTCCTTGGTTGCATAGCTACAAAGGTTTTCTACATTCCAGGTTTTTATGTTTGGAAAGAAATAAATTTCATAATTGCTTGTCCACTTTAGTAAACTTTACTCTCTTCCTTAGTTTATTAGCATGATCGATACATCATGCAATATTCAGTACTCAACAGCTAGCCCTTGCCTGATTGCCCAGGGCCAGTAAAATATTGATGTAGGGCCACTAGAATTTCATGAAAGTCAAATTTTGGTTGCTCGATCAGGGCAATTTTTTGAAAGTTCTGACAATGACAGCTTGGGTCTCCAGTGGAGACTTTCAAATACCAACTTCAATCATTGATATCTTTCTAACGAAACGTTCCTACATGTAGATCCCCAGAGCTGTATTATATAAGATGCAGTATTTTCAATTTCAAACCCCATTAAAGGGAGATAGTAACTTCGTTGAAATGTGCAAAAAGTGATGAATGGTTGATACAATATTTATTGCTGTTATCTGATATGTCCACTGGGTGTTGTGTGAAAATTTCAAGTTAAATGGACATTATATGGCCGAGTAATGAGACAAAATGCTATGTGATATTCACTAACTCATTGCACTCACGTTGTACACAATTTTGACGATCCAGTGGATAATTTATCATCTAAACACTTCAATCGTACATATCTTTTTAACGAAAGGGAAATTTGAAAAAGGGAAATTTGAAAAACCGAAACCTGTCCCATGCTTTTATTGTTAATACAACAAGGTATGAGGGAGCCTCTAGAATTCAAATTGGATTTTGAGGATTTAGACAATGTTACTAAGTCCCTTTAATAAAGAATCCATACGCATACTACACCTACAAAAGCGGGCCATCCTACACTGTTGATACAGATCTATACTCATTAACATTCTCTCAAAGATTCTCATTAGAAGTATTGATGGATAGAAGCACAGTTTCAAGGATCTAAATTGCGTATGCACAGTTTGTCCTGCTTTTTTTTGGGGGGGGGGTGCAAATTATGACAAATATTGTTTTCCCTTTTGTATTAAAGTTTAATTTTGTTTGTTTGTATCAGTAAAAAAAAAATAGTCAGTGACAATAATACATGGGGGATTGGGGCAATTTAACTCAGAAGGGCCCCTGTCATGCATTTTGTTGTCTTCAAATTATGAATTGAAAATGTTGCAGGAGGAATTTAAACACACAGGAATGATGGAAACAAATGTTAACAGCCATAAAATACTGTGGACTAGCAATGTAAAATATAGACTACTACATGAGCCCCCCAAAACACAAACTTTCAGACAAATTTGCCATAATTTTACAATGAATATAATGCCTGCATTAGCTTTACAATAAAAAAAGAATTCAACAAAATAACCGATCCCATATTACTTATCATAAACAAGCATTGTATGCAATTCAGCGAGCTGAAGAAATAAATAATACCCACGAGGCAAAAGGGTAAGTAGGTAACCTTTTATAAATGAATGCAAACCTATAGTACAGGCATCCCAGTGAGACTGAGGATAAATGTAGGTGACGCTTCAAAGCAAAATAACAGACTTTGTGTGTGTGTTATAAGCTCACTTTGTAGCATCTGTTGGCAGTGCATATTAACCTGTTCCCTACTAGAGTGTGCAATCCCCATAGAGTTAATACAGGGCCCACCAGGTTCTCGTAGGCAATGGGTTAACCGGTTCCCTACTAGATTGTGCAATCCCCATCTAAGATAATACAGGGCCCACCAGGTTCCCATAGCATAGGCAATGGGTTAAGAGAGTCATTAGTTTTATATCAAATTTATAAACAAGCTATTTAGTTTAATGTGCTCCATTATTAGCTATTCATTGATAAACAAAGGATACCACAATAGCGCATTCTGAATACAGAAATGACGATTATCGCGTATGATACAGATTAATATATTCGCAATATATCTACCGTGCTCTAATCAAAATTCTTGGAACATAAATGATGTTTAATTTTACCAATGAATTACATTTCACTTGCATTGCTAACTACAGTGTATAGGATAAATAACAATACCGGTACTTTAATTTGACATTTTTGCTTTTCCCACTACCTATACATTGTATTGCAGAGAGCCACAGACCCCAATTCAATAAATCTACTCAGAAAGAAATCAGAATATAGCATAAAGCATTATAACTGCGCAATAAACTTCACTGACATGTGAGGAGAAACTGACCTTTTGAAGATCTATCTCTGAGGTAATTTTGATCAATGCCTGCTCACAAATGTAGGGCTGATAATACCAAATTCTAAGGATTTATTCTTTTTTGATTATATAGATAATCAAACTCCTTTGTCCTTCACTTAACCCGAATAGGCTGAAAAGGCCAAATTATGTGTACATGTTTATATTCTTACCAAAGCCTCAACTCTGTTTTCTCTACCGATTTTACTTGCCCAAACAGAAAATTGACTTGCCCGCTATACTTCTTGATGATATGAGATTAACGTGTAAGGAATACTAGTAACATTTTCTCCTCTAGTTGATCAATAATTTATTTGCCAGATCGGGCAACCAATTTACAAATGTATGCAATTTTACTAGCCCAACATCAATTTTTGCTTGCCCCGGGCAAGCGTGCAAATGCTAGTCCTGTCTTATTTATCAAATAGTAAGTTGTATTTCAGACAAACAATTTAGTAAGACAGCAGAGGGGGAAAAAAATGACATTTTGTTTTGATGGCTACTCCTCAAACCTGAAAGCATTTTTGTCAACGATCACTCATTTGCATTGTACTCGAAGGTAATTTACCGAGACTCTTTTCTGATTTACGGCATGCTATCTCTTTTATTTAAGCTTACAGTGGCTCAATTTTCCCACAGCAAGACAGGGTTTGTCCATTTCATGGTGGGGGAGACAGGGGGTAAGAGAGAGGGGGCAAATAAAGGTCAATCTCAGGTTAGAGATGCCATGGTTGGAATATTTCCAATACATCACACAGCTACACAAACACTGCCAAACATCTCTACTCTACTGACCTTATCCACTAACTCTCCAAACTTGTATTTGAAATCCCTTCAAATTCAAAAATATATCTAGATGGCTTGTTGTCAAAAATGAAAATGTAACTGTTCACTCATTTGAATATTTCCAATACATCACACAGCTACACAAACACTGCCAAACATCTCTACTTTACTGCCTTTATCGGCTAACCCTCCAAGTGTATTTGAATTGAAATCCCTTCAAATTCAAAAAATATATCTAGATGGCTTGTTGTCAAAAATAAAAATGTAACTATTCACTCATTTGAATATTTCCAATACATCACACACTACACAAAACAATGCAAACATCTAGCATCCACTACTCTCTAACTCTAAGTGTACTTGAATTCAGAATGGTTTGTCGGAAATGACAAATTTGACTATTTACTAATTTGAAATGAACTCCTTTTACCTTAAATAGTGCCATATTCAGTTTCCTCCCTTTCAGTTTCCAAGTATCACAATCTTTGAAAGTTCATTTTTGTAAACAACACTTCTGTATTAAAAAAAAAACATGACCAACTCACAACAAGTAAGTACCCCCCTAGCATTTTTTCATATCTCAAAAACTATTTCACCGATTTTGATCATTCAAGCGGTAATGGATGCGCAACTTTCTTACGCACAATGTGAGTGGTAAATGGTTGCCATAGCGTTACATTTTCATCATCAAAAAATGAATTTTCTAAAACAAAGTGCCAACAAAAAAGTTGCACTTTCAGTTTTATTTGGCATAGTGGGTACATTTTGTATATGAGTAAACATCTTTATTAAAGATTACCCGACACACAAATCTAATCTGAACACTACTACTGCTGCATTGTTCTTAGTGACACCATTTTTCAAAAGCATGCATTTTTTCTAAAACAATAGGCCTTTCAATATGAAATTGCTGGGGATTAGAATGGCCGAAGTCATGTCCTGTTTTCATCTTGGAGTTGGCCTAATTCACTAATCGGTTATGTAATTCAGTACTACTGCTGCATTGTTCACAGTGGAACCAGTTTTCAAAAGCTTACTCGTGTACAAAATGTACCCACTATGCCAAATAAAACTGAAAGTGCAACTTCTTTTTTGTTGGCACTTTGTTTTAGAAAATTCATTTTTTGATGATGAAAACGTAACGCTATGGCAACCAATACATTTACCACTCACATTGTGCGTAAGAAAATTGCGCATCCATTACCGTTTGAATGATCAAAATCGGTGAAATACTTTTTGAGATATATGACAAAATGCTAGGGGGGTACTTACTTTTGTGAGTAGTGTATTGCGTCAATCAGAAATTTGAATGTCAAGAGCCCTTCCCTTTCTAATAAACAAACAGAAGTGAAGAATTTACATTTGCATTATATTTATGTACACAATACATAAACACTCTTCCCAAATTCCTGTGGCTGTAGGGTTTTTTCCTGGTAATGAGGATACTGGAAAGAAAATTCATATTTCTTGCTAGACAAGATACTAAATAGGTTCATGCTTGTACATGGCTTTAATGGGGGTGGGGCTGTAGGGGATGGGGCGGGAGTCAAAGAAAAGTCTCTGAGGAATACTTGGATTTGGAACCCCATAGTTCAAAATCATACTGCACAAACAATGCAAACATCTTTATTGCCCTACTATCCTTGAGTTTCCCAGTACAGTGTATAAACTGTAAAAACCAATTATACAGTATGACTCGTAAAAAAAAAAAAAAAAAATGTATGTGAATTTAGAAATATCCCCAAAAATGCCACCCTTTTCTCCGAGTCTATTTGAATGTAGGAAACAAAGACGACTTGTCAAATGATTGATATGAACAATGTGAATATAACTTACTCCCCTTTAGTTTCAAAGTGTACAGCATTTGAAAGGTCATTTTGGATTTGAAGTCGTGTGTTCAAGTAGAAAATACACTCCTATGATAATATGAGACTTGTCACAATCAAAATGTCAAGTGTCACTCACATTGTAATTCCATTGCATTCAATTTGTAATAACAAATAGTAAAAGAAAGCTACACAAATACTAGTGCAATATATAGCTAAGATAAACATTTTTGTTTCAGTGTCATATATGAAAAACAGCATTCTTTCATTTCTTTGCTGTTAATTCCTCATAGCCCTGTCACATATCAACGGATTGCGCAAACGTATGTCAAACGGAGAGCTAAATTTTTCATCCGTTCTATGCGTTTCTTGTCCGGTGATGTACGTTGTTCTATGTTTTGTACATGAAGCAATGGAGACGACTTTCATCACCGGATAATTTAATTTCGCAAATTGTCTATTCGTTGGGCATACGTTTCCGCTATCCGTTGATATCTGACCGGGCCATTAAAGGGGACCACCAGGCAAAGAACAACACATATTTTTATGATTTGGTATTGTTTTGTGATATCAAATAGATACCCAACATTTTGCAAAGGGTTGTGAAATTCATAAACAAAGCAATTAATTACCACCACTAACGGAACCACTATTATTTCCTGGTTCCGTACAAGCCAAACATTTGTGAGTGCGCCAATGCTATTCACGCGAACGTTTGGAGACAATAGAATCCCTGACGATTCGTTCGCTCTGGACAAATTAGTCTTCGTAATTCAGACCCATGAACACATGCTTTAGAATGCTGATGCGTTTTCCAATTATATTTTTTTCTGGAAACATATTTTTGTGAACTTGTTGATGGAATGGACTACTAAAGGTGTAACTACCTTTCATATATAACAATATTATTTTTGGGTGATTTGCATTTCTGGTTTTTTTTAGCAGTTATTCAGGGATGCCAGTGGCAAATGGCTCCAGGGCCTGAAAATTTGTGGAGACTCAAAATAATGTGCGCAAAGCGCACATCAGGAGCGCGAAGCGCGAAGTCCCTTTAGCCGGGGTCCAGGGCCCGCTTTAGGGCCCTGGAAGCTCTGGCATTCCAGATGCTCTCTGGTGCAATCTGAGCCTATTTTGGGGATCAAATCCCCTTTTAAAAATATAATTTAAAAAAAAATTAATACATTTTTTAAAAAAAATTAAAAAAATAAAAAAAAATTAATTATTATTATTTTTTTTTTTAGAGCCAGAATTTTTGTAAAAAAAACGGAAAAGCCGGAATTCCGGCTATAGCCGGAACTCTGGCATCCCTGAGTTATTAAACTCACAAGCCAGGAAGAATGTTACGCATGATAAGCTTGTTATTATTTTATCTCATTTCATAACTCACTTCAAGTTCAATTCGAATTCCATTTTCATCTTCATTTCTGAAACAGAAGAAAATCCATTAGTAACATTACACTCCGAAAGCAGCAGGAACTAAATAAAGACAGGATACAAAGCTTTATATTTCGTGGTAATTTTTTTTTTTAATAATAAAAAAAACCCTCTAAGTCTTTCTGGTTGATAAATGTTGAAACCGGATCTACAAAAACATGTGTTCAATTCCTTTTTGTAGCATCATATTACTATCCAAGCCTTTTTTCTTTTTTTTTGCCATACGCGGAAGGTTTAGGGTTACTGTTATTCAAGGACATATACAGTATTATTAAAAATTCATGCATATAAGCGCATAATACTTTTCTCTTTTTTTCGATATGTTTGTATCTAGTCAGTTTCGCTGGTATTAATTAATATTTTATTTCTTTTCTCTTTGAAAAAATGCCTAACATAATTCGTATGGACCTAGTCATCTAATTTACTGTTCTGCAGTGTAGGGGTCAACGGCATTCTCTATTCATTTTTGTTTTATGTAATAATATCTAATGGTGAAATATAATATAAAATGCATGTTATTTTATGTTCCACAATATTAGCTCTTCTATGAGAAAGTATGTACAATAAGTCATGGGTACAGTAAGCACTGACAAAGTGATCAATAACATATAATAATTTAATTATGGACTTGAAAAAACAATTACTTACAACAAAAGTGAAAATATCGAGAAAAAGACAAATTTTTAAATGGGTTAAGGGAAAATGTGGCGGAAACCAAAAATTACAAATCACAAGAATGTGATACATTTGCCATGAAAGACTATAAAAAAAGGTGAGTGGAATTTATGACTATTTTATAGAAAAAAAAGACTACTAAAATTATTACTGGGAAAAATGATATTGAGATAAGGCCATGAAAATTGAAATAGGATGATTAAAAGGGCTGTACATTTGTTTTGTTCTACAGCAACACTGTGATAATATGTAATTGAGAAAACAAGAGGCAAATAAAAGTAAGGCACTTATTTGATAAGATAAGGATATGAAAGGTCATGTTAGCAAAAGGAACACATGATAAGTAATATTTGTATTTTGCGTTGTAATATATTTATGCAAACATTTTTTGTGACAAGTGCAAAAGGCACTTTAGTCCTCAGACTAGTCTTGTTTATATTAATTGTTCAATAAAAAACGATCGATCGATCTCTCTATCTATCTATCTGTACAATACAGTTTCAACAACATAAATGGACATAACAGTTGCTGGACTGAACATGCATTGCATTGTTGAGATGGTCCCTAACAGTGCATACAGGAATACACTGCACTGCACTGGCTTTGGTAAACAGGAAGGCTAGAAAGTCTGTTGCATCCATCATATGTCACATGCAATAGCAATGTGCACAGTATATACTGGCCATACAGTACAACACACACACATACTGTACTCCCACACATCACACTACATGTTACAGTACTTAGGAGCATACATACGCTGCATATGGATGTATGTGCTGTACATACTATATGGAATGGTAATGTTTGTATGGTAATGTACACGCTCAACATCTGCTAATGATGTACATGTTGTTAAACCATAAAATATAGCTCACCATTTGTGTTTTTAAAAATGTAAATTTTAGTCTCTAATGTCTATGAAGTACAGTACATTGTGCATACAAACATGTATCAAACACTACATGAAAATGACACTTTTAAAACCTGATCTAATATTTTTGCAAAACCAACAAGAATGAATTCAGACACTTCAAAAAACACACACAATACAATAACAGCATGTATACTTTGGGGAAGAAAAATACACCTGTTGCATGTCACACCCTACATATTTGTCATTCAAAACTATGGAAACCAATGGGAAGGAATTCAATTAAAGGGGACCACCAGGCAAAGAACAACACATAATTATATGTGTTGGTATCATTGACATTGTGGTGTAGCATAGGCATAGGCCCGCTGGCCCGGAGCCACTAAACAAATTAGCTTCGGGCCACCAAATGTCATTGATTCTAAATTCTACTGGCCCAATCGGGCAACCAACTGTAACAGAATTTGTTATGTTTTTCTTCGTTTGGGGCCACCAGATTTAGGTTTCGGGCCACTAGAAGTTGAAAAATCTTGTTTTTACTCGCCAGACTTACAAGGCAAAAATGTTAATATCTAGCATTGCACTAGTTAGTAATAGTCACACCCTAGTAGTAATGTTTTTGAATTATTTTCAATGCATACAAATCACAGACAATTTATACCAAGAATATTGAAATTGGAACCAACAAATATACACCAAACATTGGATTACAAAATAAAATTGACCCAACTACTACTACTACAGAACACTCTGATCAATAATACTTTTGTATAAATAATATAGAAGTTCAAACGTGGCATTAAAAATTGAAAACAACCAAGAATGAATGAATGATTGAGAATAGCTTTTTCATGGTAGTCATGACCTCCACTAGCCTAAGTAAATTGAATTTGTTTTTTGTGCACATATTTGTACAGAGGGAGTATAATATATTCATTTCTTCTCGTAATTTGTTCAGTCATCTATGCATACATCAAGGACATTGTAGCCTAGACTGCATTATTCAAAAAGTGGGAATTAGTGAAGCCATACAACAATGCTAGGGCCTTGTGGCCCAGTCAGGCAATTAAAGGGACTAAGTAACATTGTCCAAATCCTCAAAATTCAATTGGAATTCTATTTCTAGCAGTTCCCTCATACCTTGTTGTATAAAGTATTAACAATAAAAGCATGGGACAGGTTTTGTTTTTTTCAAATTTCCCTTCGTTAAAAAGATATTTACGATTGAAGTGTTCAGATGTTAAATTATCCACTGGATCGTCAGAACCGTGAACAAAGTGAGTGCAATGAGTTAGTGAATATCACTTTGCATTTTTGCTAATTTCTCTGCCATACAACATCCATTTAATTTGAAATTTTCACACAGCACCCATTGGACATATTATACATTGTATCAACCACTTATCACTTTTTGCACATGTCAACAGAGTTACTAGATCCCTTTAAAACAAGATAGGCCCAAAACCAGAACCTGATGGCCCTAAACAGAGTAAAGCATTATACATGCTTTTCTATTTGGTTGCCTAATCAGGCAAATTTAGTACAATTTTAATAGCCAAATTAAATGTTGGTCCCTGAATAAAATGGATAAGAAAGAGTATGAGAAAAACATAATTCTCCAAAGTCAAAGAGTGCTGTCCAAACATAATTGACCATTGAGACATGTAATTGACCATTGTAGCATAATTGACTATTATATTGTAACATAATTTTGTATGTAGACATAATTGTGTCATGAAATAAAGTACATGTATCTGCATGTAGATCTATAATTCAAAATAAGGTAGAGAGAAAAGGAGAACAAAATAATTACCCATGTATCTTAAAATCTAAAATTAGATTTTACATACATACAACTGTCTTATTTTTGATAATATGAGAACAAATTATATTGAATTGCATGCATGTCGAAAAACATACTTGTACAATGTAGCATGTAATCAAAAATAGTACTATAAAGTCGTAGAGAGAGAAAAAAAAAACATGTTATAATTCAATCCTTCAATCCTGACCTATAAAATTCCATATCTAGACTTATTGAATTAAATTTCCATCAAGATCCACATTATTTATTGATTGCCGGTCTACATTAAATCAAACATAGTACTAAGTAGTATCTATAGAGAGAGAAAAAACATGTCATAATTCACTGGATGTTATTCATCTTCAATCCTGACCTATACCACTTTGAATTAAATTTCCAGCAGATCCACATTATTTATTGATTGCCGGTCTATATAATCTTTTCTCTACCTCCTTTAGTTTTTAATTTTTTTATTTTAGCCTGTCCTTCACTGCTGTGGTCTGCCATGTAGATCAATAATATAATTATGCATATACTAAACAAATATACCATGCACTGAGAGCCTCTACTCTCTAGTTGAAATTATGGATTCCGAGGTGACAGGAAAAGCACTATGTTCTGAGGGTGGCAGACCCGAAGAACATAGTGCTTTTTTCTGTCACCGAGAAATTCATAATTTCACTAGTGGCTCGAAATAGTGCATGATATATTTGTTTTATATCCTTCGCATAATCATAATCATCGCACAAATAAATGATTTCAATTAATTTAAAGAAAGATAAAAAGAAAAATAAAACATTGATCATGGAACCATCACTGCACTGACTATGTTCTGTTTGTGACACTGACCCCCTTTGCGCAATAGTCATAGCGCAGAGCGCGTATTGCGCTTATCTTTCCATTCATGGTTACGCGCATTAACAACTAATGCGCACCCAAATACAAAACGCGAGCATCAAAGTGAATAATTAACCTGCTTTACATACTATACACACGTATGTGTAATTGTATTATTCGTACATTACACATACAGCTAGTGCAGTGCACACCGCAGCCGATTGTTAAATGACGAATTAGTGTCACGACCACAGAAGGACAACGATGCACAATGTGCACCATTGTTGTAATTTTTAAATTTGAATACCGCTACGTTATACATGAAATGCATCTCTAGAATATTCTTTGGAACTTATTGATATTCACGGGTGAAAATATGCTGTATTTCTTTTTAAATAACTCTTTGAGAAATCTCGTAGAGCATCTTTCGCAAGCTAAAACAAGACCTCTGCTCGCAGGGAAGTTTTATAACACGCATCTCTATGGGCTCAATATGATTACCCGGCGTATATATGACGTCATTCATGGAATAGCATTTACTATTCCATGAATGACGTCACGCATAGCACATTTTTCTCCATGGGCATTACTATGTTTGGTCACATGACGCTATGTAAACCAATCACTGAACAGGATTTCATTCATGTAGGATATAATAATTAATATAATAATGTATAATATAAGAATTTAATTGATGGATTCCTTTATTCACCTGCTTTAGAAGGACTATAAAATACAATAATACTCGGGTCGGTTTAAATAAAAAAATGAATAAAATATTAATTCTATTTTATTTAAAATCAATTATATGATATTCAGTCTTTGTCAGTGCGAAAATCTAGTTTTTCTAAAATTTGACTAATATCTTGAACAAATTTCCGGCCTGACATCTATCTTTACTGGCCCCGGGCCATCTAGATATTTTGGGCCTTCTTAGAAAGAGCTGAAAGTATAAAGTATATCAAAAGAGACCCTGAAAACGATAGATTTATCGATCTAAGGGCCATCAGGCCTGAGCTAGACAGTGTCAGGCCCTGTTTTCACATGTATATTTCACACATAATGATTTAAAAGAAAATTATATCGCATTCACAGTCACTTGTCAATGCAGATGTTCAAATATTCAATATGTGTGACAGGGTTATCTGCGGCGTGGGAGGGTGTCCATTGTATACTGCACAATGCAAGTGCCAGGTACAGCTGTGCATTCATTAGACATCATGCACTACCAACTGTATGCATAATATATATGACGACTGTTGTTTGTTCTAAGTTCACTGTCTACATACTGGTCAGTTTCTATAGGCCTATATTATATGCACACAGAATTATTATGCCCATTGTGGATATTAATCTACAACCACCTAATATATATCCATTGAATCATCATCATACATTTGTATAAATGTGATGTGATATTATTCTAAATATATAAGCAGCAACATGTGTGACCCATTTGTTTTCACCCAAATGGTTTGTTTCACAAAATAATGTAGACTTTTGTTTTGAAAATGAAAGAAAACAACCACAATATGGCAGCCCCAAATTAGGCCAAAGTACTAAAAAAATATCAGCACAGCAAAATGAAACAGAGAATTAGATAAATGTGCGTATTAATTTAATAATCACTTCTAGTATTTCATAGATCTGTTGAAATATTTAGGTTTTTGACAATGTCAACATTTTTTTTTATTGTAAACAATAACCTGATGTCACTAAATTTGCTAAAAGGAAAGTAATTATCATTTTAAAAGACAGTAAGAATTTGTAATTTAATTTTTTCGATGTCATGCCACAAAGGCAAAACAAAACCAAAAAAGATACACAATTAAAAAATCAACTCAACTAATGCTAGAAATCACCTTTTAAAAAAAAAAAATTGTGGACTGCTAGGGAAAGAAAAATCAGAATTGAGTTGCCTACGGCACTGGCACAAAACAAAGAAAATCATTGAAAATTATGTTAGGTGGCCAAGTCAGGCAAGATAGGAACAATCAATGAAAAATGATCGGCCCAAGTAACAAGGTAGGAAATACACGGGCGCTGAGGGCGATTTTGCCCCTTAATTTTCAAAATAGCCCCCCCTGAAATCAGTAGGTAGCCCCTGACATTACCATCTAGGGTATATAATATAGTGAAATATTTTGTGATATCCATCTGGCATCAGATTGAAAAAGTAGCCCCTTGAAATTAAAAAATTAATTCCTTCCAAGTGGCCCTGGGCCCAAGTGGCCCTGGGCCAGCAGGCCAGTGCTAATTTCAACCCTGTATGTAAAGGCTATTGAAAGAGGTCCAAGGGCACAGACCACCATGGCACAGAGAGGTGACCACTGACCACAACAGACAGGTTCTATAACCCAGTATTAATTTCTGTGCAGCCAAATTATGTTTTTGTGGCCACTATAGGCAGGTTGGCTGCTATCTACAGTTTGGCTACTATCTACAGGTTGGCTGCTATCTACAGTTTCTGGCTACTATCTACAGGTTGGCTACTATACAGGTTGGCTGCTATCTACAGGTTGGCTGCTATCTGCAGGTTGGCTACTATCTACATGTTGGCTACTATACAGGTTGGCTGCTATCTACAGGTTGTCTGCTATCTACAGGTTGGCTGCTATCTACAGGTTGTCTGCTATCTACAGGTTGGCTGCTATCTACAGGTTGGCTACTATAAACAGATTGGCTACTAACTATACAGGTTGGCTACTAACTATACAGGTTGGCAGGTTTAACTGTGCATACACTGCAGTTTCTCCATCAATCTAAAAACAAATATAACGTCATCGGCCAGCCATATAAAGTAAAGATACTGACTACTGAGTGAGTGAGTGAGCTGGGCTTTTTCAATTATGTTTGCCCTAAATGGCATCTTCCTGTTTACTACTTAGCTATACAGGACCCTGTTGGACTTGGAGTGCACATCAGTCATCGAGGGAGACAAATCCTAGCTTGACTCATCGTTCCTATGTTCTACAGATATTGCCTGTCACTATCTAATCTCATCAAAATATACTGACCACAATCCGCAGTCACTACCTAGATTAAAATGCCAACGAGAACCTCTTCTACCCCAACCCCCCTTGCAATATACTGTACTTCAATCAAATATGGGAAAATTAAAGGGATCTAGTAACTTTGTTGACCCTGTGCAAAAAGTTATGAATGGTAGATACAATGTATGTATTGTTGTTATCTGATTAATATCCACTGGGTATTGTGTACAAATTTCAAGTTAAATGGATGTTGTAATCTATGGCCAAGGAATGAGCAAAAATGCAAAGTGATATTCACTAATTCATTGCACTGACTTTGTACACGGTTTTACGACTATTCAGCGGATAGTTTAACATCTGAACACTTCAATTGTAATATCTGTTTAATGAAAGGGAAATTTAAAAAAAAAGAAACCTAGCTGTCCCATGCTTTTTCTATTGTTAATACGAATACAACAAGTTATGAGGGAACTACTAGAATTCCGGTTGGACTTTTAGGATTCGGACAATGTTACTAGATCCCTTTAACAGTATGACTATGAGGACCACTTTTGGCATTGAAAACTGACATAGAAATATTTCACACCGTTCAATGAAGTACAGCATAATTTAATTAAATGCTTCTCTCCATTCCATTCAATGCTGAATATTTAAAGGAACTGTGTTGTCGTGGCAGCAAAAGCTTTCACAAAGCTTCTCAGGGACGTGCCATATACCCGCTATAGCAAAACCCGGCACTTGTCAGTAATTCAGGTTTTGAATAAATGGGCATTTTAAGTTTGAACACATAATGTTTGTAAATAACTTATAATGATTGTAAAATTGAAACAATCATATCTTCGCCAATTATTGACCAAATTGTTAGAACAAAGCATCAAATGAAAGCTTGTGATAATGAGTCCTTTCTAAGTATGAAAATCTACATTTTTTATTTTTACCGACAAGTGCAGGGTTTTGCTATAGCCGGTCACATATTGTAATCATGCTACTTGCACTGTAGCTTTCCGGTGCTCTGTAATAGGTCTATGGTATTACAGAGTTGCATGAATGTTGCATTCTTGCACTTTTGCATGCTTCTGCATGGTTCATATGCAAGCCTCGATCCACACTAACTTTTTTGCTGTTACCACTACCAGCCAATTCGGGCAAGTAAATTCATAAATGTTTACATTTTACTTGCCCTCGTAAGTATTCTAAATGAGATTTACACAAAATGCTATTGTTCTCTCCTAGTTGAACATTATTTAGATGTTGCTTGTAAGTTGCCAGATCATGCAAGCAAACTAGACAATTCATTAATTTGTATTGCCCTACATGTTTTACTTGTGAGCCCTGATATATGGCGATGTCCTTTGCATAATATCAAATTTGACTACAAAGTAACTTTTAAAATAAAAATACAAAAAAATCCTTCAATCCACTTTATAAAGAAATACCGAGTGTGCCACCCCCCCCCCCCCCTCGCAATAATTTGCATGCCCCCAAATCAGTATGACCATGCTATGCCAATGCTTTTATGTACATTTATATCATACCCTGAACCTGTCATCTTTCAATGAGCAATTTAGCATGACGGAATGTAGCATACATGTACACACTCCCCCTTCCCACTCAGACATTAAAAGCACTAAAATAACTATTGCCTTGGTTCATGAACTATCTGACCTTGAACTAACAGCACCAATTTCCTGACATTTTGGAACAAGTATAGTGCACGACAAACATCTAAAATAACAAACCTTACAAATCATCCTACCCATCAAGAAATGAACTTGATCAGAATAAAGAATACCCCCAAAACATCCATGGTACCCTCTCGCCCCTATAGAAATAATAAGGTAGTACCCCCCCCCCCCCCCCCCAAACAAAAACAGTTCATAAACTTGACAACTATGAGTAAGTATTTTATATGACTTAGTAAAATACTAGTCATTGATTGGCTCAACACAATCACATGATTGCCATAATATTTTGTATATTACACGGCAGGTGTTATATTACATGGTGCGCGCCAGGGTAGGAAATATACGGGGGCTGAGGGCGACAACACAATGAGAGAAAGAGAGAGGGATTCTATTATGACTTTCACAATTATCACAATGACTTGTCTACATAACACTTCGAGAAGCCACATTTTCTAATCGAGCTCAGAGATTCTATACTGAAAGTGTAAAGATGTGTTACTTTTTAACTTTGTTGTCAGGAAAATCATGGAATGTTCCCTCTCACCCTCTGGATTTGAAATGCTATTTGGTGAAGACAATGAGTCCCTCGACTAGTCTCGGGACTTATAATCTTCCCTCAATAGCATTTCAAATCCCTCGGAGAGGAACATTCTGTGATATTCCCTCCACCACCAGTTAACATATTTTCAGCCATTTTGGATCGTCTCAGTGTGTGACAAGCCTTGAGAAGAGCCAACTTTTGAAAGAATAGAGTACAGAAGCCATGACGTCATACAAATATATTTTTAAAATGTTCAAATTTGAATGTCATTTTCCAAAAGAGCTCAACAAATTATGTCCAAATACTGAAAATCAATTGAATATATTAAGTATTGGCTGAGATATGCCCATCCGAATGAATTTGTTGTCAATAGGCAATCAGTGTTTAAGTGCTCTGGTTCATAACTTTATGAACCAGAGCACTATAACACTGATTGCCCATTGAAGTAAAATTCATTCGGATGGGTATATCTCAGCTAATACTAAATATATTCAATTGATTTTCGGTATTTGGACATTATTTTGTATGCTCTTTCGGAATATGAAGTTTAAATTTGAAAATTCTGAAAATAGACTTTTGATGACGTCACACTTCACCACTCTATGAACTAGATCAAAATAAAAGAGCACCCCCCCCCCCCCCCCCCAAAAAAAAAAAAAAAAAAAAAACATCCATGACACCTTCTCCCCCTCCAAAAATTAGTTCATGAACTTGCTGGCCTGGCCTTGAGGCTTGAACTAACAGCTGAAATTTCCTGACATTTTGAAGTAAGTAGTGCATGACACATCTTCAAAAAAATCTTAAAATAAAATGGAAACTTGACAAAAAAAACACCTTGCAATTAATGAACTAGATCAGAATAAAGAGTACGCCAAACAAACATGAGGCCTTCCCCCTCCAAAAATATTACGAGCAAAAAAAATAACATACGTTCATGAACTTGACCTTGAACTAACGGCTTAACTTTCTTGACATTTTCAAGCAAGTTGCTATATGACAAACCTTCAGAAAAACAAACATCTTAAACAGTGACGAGTCAAAACGTTTACTAAACGTTTCAAAAAAGTTTAAATAAACTTTTAATCAAGAATGTACCCCAACCATCCAACTCCCCTCCCCTTTACAAAAATGAGCTTTAAAAAAAAACTTTGGTTCATGAACTTGACGGCCTTGAGCAAGCAGCTCAACTTTCCTGACAACTTTCCAGCTATTTGTGTGACAATTCTGTTCACAAGACAGTTGAGGTTCACAGAAGGTTCTAGGCCCTCAGGAACAGTAAACTGTCCGTAAGAATGTTTAAGAACCGAAATAAGTACGATGTTCAAATACACGCCCACCTAGTGTAAATAAATACATTTTAAGAATTACAAGTTCTGCAAAAATAACACAAATTTGAACAAAAGCTGACATTTTTGTCCCAATGATTTACATGTCATCTTGTGTAGTGAAGTATAAAGCCATGACCATGGACAAAGTTGAATTTCTCAGTGTTTACTCATAAATCATAATGAAAGTTAAACAATACATGTAGGTGTCACAGATAGTCCTAGTAGGCCCATGGAACTACAATATCACCATGTAAATTACATGTTTATAAATATGCCCACCTAAATGTAGTGTGTACATTATATTTTTTAAATACAAACTAAAAATCACAAAAGAGCCAGTGTAAATTTGCACATATGTAGTTCAAGGCAAAATCAAATATCTAGTGTTTTCTTTCATGCAGTTTATCTTGAATAGGAATTACCCACTCAAAGATGCATTCAGAATTTTCCCTAAATATGAAATATTTATACAGTGTAGTTAAACTTTTAAAAAAATGTTGTCTCATTTTGCATACGTGTGCTTCTCAGGGAACAAACATAGCGACATTCCAATTATAATATTGTAATATAAGATCTAAGAAAGATAAAATGATTCTAAAGAAAACTGGAACAAGTGGCCCCTTCTTCGTTTTCTAGAATAGATTAATTTTGTCTTCTTTTCAATTCAACTCATTTTCTCTGGTATTGACTTTTTAATGGGACATTCTCTAAGGACCATTATACAGTAGACACGATGCACAAAGCATTTGTGGTCATGTGGTTTCACACAAAACACTTCTTTTTTTCTTTCTTTTTTCTTCTATTTACTGTACACAATCAAGGCAAGAAACCACATCCTACTTCAGTTCCAACGAAATGCCTTCTTTTATTCAGGAAGGGCATTCAAGTTCTAATGCTTCCCTTTGTATAATAATAGGGGAAAAAGAGAAGGAAAAAATCTCACACAAATTTAACCCACTGCCTTTGAACACTAGGTGGTATGTGTGTACCTTCTTGTAAATGCAATGTACATGTTTACTGTGCAAGAATTTCAAATACAATAGAGGGAACGGCTTAATGTACAATTACAATTCACAATGCATTCTTACACCTATCCTGTACAAATATGACCATATTAGGCGTTCCCTAATAATGCCATGTACCAAAGTCCACTATGCCTTTTGTTAACAGTAACAGGTTGTGTTTCCATTTAGATGGTGTGGGGGGAAATCAAGATTTTATTTTATTTATCTCTGGATTTCAGCAGTTGAATTAATAATCACTGCATTCTAAATTCTACAAAGATCATGTTATTTAAAGCTAATGTTAGGAACTACATGTAGCTAAAACTCGGCAAGAGGATATTATATTCAGATAGCATAATGGCATCAAAACCTTTATTTACTGCAAATCTGATTCTTTTATCTCTGGATTTTAATTTCATTTGTGCTTGAATCAATAAATGTTGCATTTCATTTTGTTTTTGTCATTCAGACAGCAATGGCCTCTAAACCACCATTATTGCAACACAAAAGAAAAAGCTAAATTATTTTTATCTCCGAGTTTCGAGCCCGGTTGCACTTGAATCAATACCCGTTGCATTCTCAATCAAAGAATGGAGACTGTTAAACAAACAACTCAAAAAGGAATTGAATTATGGATTGCAACATGACAAAACAAAATGCAATTACTGCACCAAGATTTTAAAATAAAAATGATATATTCATATATATGCATAAATGCCAAGTAATGTAGTTCTAAAACTGGGATATATATGACATGAATTCATGTTGTTTTTATAGCAACCTTTACATCAACAACAGCAAAAAAGCCTATTGAGAAGAACTTTCAACCAAGATTACCTTTAATGTATCTGGGAAAATGTTAACGAGTTCTCTTATTACCACGGTCATTATGCTGCATAATACCTGCGGGCTAAATGACCTTTCAAGTTTCACATCTAATGGCCTAGCCTTAGAATACTGCGATACCCACGATTATTCCCACACCAAAGAAAGAAGAAGAGGAATTTTATGAAAATGAAGACAAAATAGAAAATATACTTTCAGACGAGTGACCTGGACTGGTTACCTGCACACAAGATATTTGGTAGAAAATTTTTTTCACATACATTCATCATCATGATGTTAACGTGGGTGTTGCAAAATAAAATACAATTTACAGTAATATGTCAACAGTCTCAACACTTCTTTTTCAATCTATTTAAAAGAGTTTGTACCATCCTTTCATAACTAATCATGGAATTAAATTTTGTAGATCGAACAAATTTCACGCTAAGTCCATATCTACAAATTAAGCAAACAGCCCTTGTTATTGCATATATATTGCATATAAATTCCCTTGAAAAAAATAATTCATCATGCAAAAGGAAAGGGGAAAACCTGCAAACTGGGCCAGTTAATAAAATACATAGCGGTCGCACATCTGTTGTTTGCAATCATACAGTGTGCCAAACCTCTCCTGGGTAAATGTCACAGAACAAAATGTTACATCACTCATTTTTGCAGCGAACAAATTAACTTTTTTTTTTCTCTCTTATTAGGGAAAAATTAACTTGTGTAAGCCGCAAGGAGCTGAATTAATGAATTTCAAAATTAAAATAATAAATCAACTCAAATTTTCAGTGTTATTGAGCTAAATTTAAACTAGATGGATCTTCGACTGTGCGCAGTCGAAAATTATGCCTCCGCTATCACGCGATTTCAATATCAAGCCCAAATTAATGTGCACAGAATTAATTTATGTTTTTTTTCTTCATATATTTTGAGTCATGTGACCTTGACCATATGACCCCAAACTTTGATGGCTACATTGGCTCCCTAAGAAACATTCAGGTACCAAGTTTGATTGAAATCTGACATTCAGTGATTGAAATGTTGCCATTACAAGCCATTTTTGCATATATTGAGTCCTGTGACCTTGACCTTTGACCTCATGACCCCCAAAATATAATCTGATCATTGCTACCCCGATGTGTACACTCATACCAAGTTTGAAATTGATCCGTCAACCGGTTCTTGAGATATCACGAGAACAAGGCATTTTTGCACATATATTGAGTCCTGTGACCTTGACCTTTGACCTCATGAACCCAAAATCTAACCAGATCATTGCCACCCCAATATGTACACTCATACCAAGTTTGAAATTGATCAATTAACCGGTTCTTGAGATATCGCGAGAACAAGGAATTTTTGCACATATATTGAGTCCTGTGACCTTGACCTTTGAACTCATGAACACCAAAATCTAATCAGATCATTGTCACCCCAATATGTACATTCAAGCCAAGTTTGAAGTTGATCCGTCAACCGGTTCTTGAGATATCGCGAGAACGAGGCATTTTTGCATATATATTGAGTCCTGTGACCTTGACCTTTGACCTCATGACCCCTAAAATCTAATCAGATCATTGTCACTCCAATATGTACCCTCATACCAAGTTTGAAATTGATCAGTCAACCGGTTCTTGAGATATCGCGAGAACGAAAACGGGACGTACGTACGGACGGACGGACGGACGGACGGACGGACGGACGGACGGACGGACGTATGTACGGACGGACGGACAACCCGAAAACATAATGCCTCCGGCCACTTCGTTGGCGGAGGCATAAAAATATATATATAATAGCCTTTCAGTCTCGGGTTTAAAGGATATTTACTCTCCTCTGAAGCGCCCTCTAATATAGTAGTCATAAACACGACCAAACTTAACCCATTCCCTTTGAGATTTTGAAATCCCAATCTAGACTTAGTACAAGGCCCACCCAGTTCCAATAAGCAACGGGGTTTACAGTGAATGGCCCAGTTGCAGAAATTTGATTGTAAAGTTGCAATTAATTGCAAGTCAGAAATATGCACATTTGAACCAATCACATTTGAACCAACCAAATCTGCTCATTCAGTCACATGATCGTACTTGCAGTTAATTGCAACTTTACAATCGATTTTAAGTCTTCTGCAACGGGGCCACATATATATGTAAGTTTGTACTTTTAGGGGTTTTTTTAGGGAAATAAAAAAAATAATTATTCCTGAATATAAAGGCTGCAGCTGCACAGTCAACATCTTATAAGTATCTAGAAAACAAACTTAGACAAGGCCCCATCATAATTGATCACATGCAGTGACGCAAGCAACCATCCAGTCAGAAATACACATCTTCGGATGAGAGCGAGAAGGACGTTAGGCCGATTTTTTTGACTACATCAAGTTCTGCATACCATCTTGTAGGTCAGAGTCTCCTCATCTAGATGTGATGCCAAATTTTCTGATAATAATTACGTCAAACATCTGGAATATTTGTCAAAAAATAAAGAGAGCTACATGTAGTACGTTCATTTGGTTTCTACGGGTTCCCAAACTTTAACCACATGATGACATAAATGGTACCCTGGGGTACCAAACGAAAATCCGCCATTTTGTTTAATTATTTATTTATTTTTTAGGGCTGTACCAGGGTATAGCGTGCATACAAGCGCGCGCTGCACTACATGCACAACGCAATATTCGTTGTACTTCGAGTGGACACAAGATGGCGCCACACAACGCGGGATACCGGGGTACAACGGTACCCCGGGGTACTGCGTGTGTCATCAAATGATTATCTGTAAAGTACAAAAAGTGACTTAGTGCCCTTCTCTTTCTCAATGTTGGTTGAACATATATGAACATTGCCCTCGCTTGGTTTCAGACTTTCAGCAATCATGCTCGAGTGTTTTTCCCCCGTCATCGTTTGTATGTCTTCATTCTAATCAAATTCTATTTTTGTTTTTTCAATTCACAAAGGACTTCATATCATGAAATTATGTACACAACCAAACTGCATATCTCATATATTTACATATCCTCTGGCCCCGCCAGCCCGAAATGAAGTTAAAATTAACATTCCTTGTATTTGTCACTTGAATACCATAATATACGCAACCACTTCACTCAGATTTGAATATTTTGAAATGGGTGCGGTTAATACACCAGCAAATTCGGGAGACCTTTTAGGCCTCTTCAAAATTCAAATAGTTAATAAATCATAATAAAATGCACAATACTGCCTTTCATGTGACACACACTTGATCATGGCATTGATAAAGGCTGTAAATGCTGGTTGAGAATATATGCCTCTAGCTATTGATAACTTCATTTTAGTATGCGATTAAAAAAATGTTGGTATTGTGAACATATTGTTGCAGGGGTCACAATAAAGTAGAGTAGTCTGCATGGTTATAGGATGAGAGAACTTTGTTTTTAATATTAACAAACTAAATTGAACTGAATTGAACTGAACTGACTTGATTTTAATTGGATTGAATTGAATCTAATCTTGGAAATAAAATAAAATAAAATTGAAATATGTTTTTTTATAAGCAATTAATGCTAACCCAGATAACCATGCAGTTAGTGACTAAAATACATGTTGCTTACTATAAGCCCTTGCATCTTAAATTAACTTACAGTTACAGTACAGTAAGTTACAGTACAACGGAACTAAGCTAGTGCGGTTTTATGAATATGGGCACAGATCTTTATGTCTGCCCTATACTGTACATTATGCAGGTTACGTGCATACAAGACAAGCGATGAATGCATGCATGCTAGAAAGCATGGTTATTTACTCAGCTCTTCATGGGAGCCCAATACTTGCACACTGGACATTTTAAAGGGCCATTTAGGGGTTTGCAGCTAGCTCTCTGAAATTGTCTAAAATGCGTAAAGGAAGCAGATAAAGATACTGTACTGTTGTTGTTGTTTTTTTCAATCAAAAGTGTGAAAAATGTTTTTATTATGAATGAAAGTGTGGCCCTCCTCATGTACACGCCTATGAACTGAATTGTGTAAATGCTGGCAGCGTTTTTAAAAATTGAAAAAAATAACACTAAAATGTCATTATTTCTTGAAAATTAGAATTAACGAAGAAGATACTACATATTAATGAGTGCTTTCAGATTATTTGCACTCCAGACAGATCCTGATCACTAGCTCCATGGTCATACGTGTGCAAAAACATTATTTTGTAAGCCGAATTTCAGTTTTAGTGTAACATTTGTTGCACTGGACGCTACCTGCTTCATTCTTCTAACTAAAAAGCAGGGATAATTTTTAATTTATTTTTTGGTGGGCTACTTTCAAGCTCGCCTGCATGAAAACAGTGCTCTAAATTTATTTTGCTTTGAATAATATTGCAAATTTATGATTTTTCAGGCCTCTCTTTAGCATTTGGGGGGGCTAAATCACCCTGTGACCCCCCCCCCCCCCCCCCCCCCCCCCACCCCCCCCCCACCCCCCCCCCCCCCCCCACCCCCCTCCTCACATGTATTTTGTCAATGCTTTTGAATAACAGCTTTGTCAATAATATGATAAACACCCTGGCTGGCCTGGCAGCCAATATCCTAGAATATTGTAGAAAGCCAATGTCTGCACAAATACATGCACAAAAGTTCAGCGATTGAAAATTTAATGCAATGGATTGGGTATACACAGCTTCTTATTATGTACAAGGGGCCCCACCGCCCACCGCCCACCGCGCCCACACCAACTACTCTACAACTGGCTTCATACATTACATTAACATGCAGTAGACAACATACAATGGGCACCAACATAGTCAGCATGATCTACATTGCATTCCTTCTTTTATCTATACATTTAATTGCAATAATATATATGCATCTGTAGAAGCAACATTTTAAACTTTGATGAAAGCCGAAAATTTCGGAGGTAAATATTTGTATTGTGATCAAAAGTTTAAAATGTTGCTTAGAACTTATTAAATTCTTGGATTGCTGAGCAACGCAGTGAAAAAATATATATGTTTATTTTTCGGGGGCGTCCTCCCACCTCTCTTGCACGCATGAAAATAACACTCTAAAGTCTAAACTTTGTTTGCAGTGTGAAATTACAGGGGCTCTCTAAATAATGATTCTGGGGAGGGGCTCTTTTGCATTTTTCAGGGGCGAATTCACCCTGATCCGCCATGAATTTTTAGACTGGAGCAATGTCGCATGCAAATGGCAGCAAAACAGCACACAGTCCAGGGAGTTGCTTTCTTTAGTGGGTGGATTCACAGAGATGCTAAACTGCGGATCCCCATTTTGAACTAGGCTAGTTCGTGCGCACTGCCTAACACTGCGCTAGTGTATTACACATTGTGCGCATAGCGTTCGCAAGATGGCACCTTACCACCCGTTTGATTTACAAATCTGAACTACCTTTAACATTGGAACCTTGCAAATCCTTCCAGTTACATTTAAATGTTCATGATTTGTTACATATATTTATTTTTGTCGTAGATTTCATTTTTGGAGAGGTTGTAAAGCGAATCAAGCTTTTTTAACCGGTTCAGGACTGGTCCCAAAAATACTCTGGCTTGGGTCTATGGAAAATGCATGTTGTGGCAAAATCAGTCAGTCCTGAAATGGTTAATTGGAAATGCGCTATATTATAAGAACCAATTATTATCATTGTTATTATTATTATTATCACGTAAATCTATTTACCACCTTCCTCCCCATATTTCATCAATCAATCAATATGTTTTATGTAGACATTAAAATGTTTTTTGTGAATACAACCTCAGCATTTCTCACCAGTGCAAAAGGCGTAAAGCTTTGTAGTATTTAATGGACCATAAATTCCCACCCATGCAGTGTCAACCATTTAACAATTGACAATGGAGATTGCTCAGTGCTCACAATACCAACTCGAATTCTATTGTTAATTGCTAAAAGCTTGAATTTTTTTTTCACTATCAGTGCCAGGTTGTTTTGAATTGAACTATATTTCTATTAACAAAGGCTCTTCTATGATTGGGGGGGGGGGGGGGGGGGGGCTCTTTTTGCCAGTTTTGGGTGTTATTCGCCCTGAGCCCCTGTGTACTTTTTTTCAAATCATATAATTTGTCTGGAAACCATTTTTTGTGAACTTGTTAATGGAAAGGACTACTGAATTATTTTTGGATGGTGGTTCCCTTTAATTCAACAAATGAGGAAAAGTACAACATTTGGGGGAAATATCTGATATTGGCAATGATTCAAAATTGGCCTACCAGTAAGAAAATTTGTACATCCTAGTTGTGTGTGGTCATGGGTGCGACATTGCATACGAAATGCAACAATGTGGGAAAAATACCTTTTGCTAATAATATCCATGTAACTTATAATGGTTTCCCCAGACAGAAACCAAGTTTATTTAGTACAAGCCTCCATACTAACTTTTTTCTCTACTGGCCCGTTCGAGCAAGTAAAATCATTAAATGTTCAATTTTTACTTGCCCAAACAGACAATTTACTTGCCCGCCTACTTCTAGATGAGATTGTCATATAAGGAAACTCCATTCTATCCCAGTAGTGAAGAGAAATTTAAACTGCCCAATCGGGCAAGCAAACTAGACCATTTATGAAATTTTACTCGCCCAACATCAATTTTTACTTGCCCCGGGCAAGCGGGCAAGTGCTAATGTCGAGCATATCTTGTACAAACTAAGAACAGTCTAACCTGTCTATAGTGACCACCCAAGGGAGACGGAGAAGGTGACCTCAATTGACAGTAGCATACATAGAGTACAGAAGCCATGATGTCATAAAACACTTTTTAGAATTTTCAAATGTGGACTTCATTTTCAGAAAGAACATAACACATAATGTCCAAATACCGAAAATCAAAGGAATAGGTTACGTATTGCTGAGATATGCCCATCTGAATGAATTTTACTTCAATGGGCAATCAGTGTTATTTTTATGAACCAGTGCACTATAACACTGATTGCCCATTGACAAAAAAAATCATTCGGATGGGCATATCTCAGTCAATACGCAACCTATTCCTTTGATTTTCGGTATTTGGACATTATTTGTTATGCTCTTTCTGAAAATGAAGTCGAAATTTAAAAATTCAAAAAAAGATGTTATGACATCATTTATGACATCACACTTCACCACTCTATACAGAAGTGGTCACTATAGCCAGGTTGACACTAACTAACACAGGTTTAACTGCGAGGATAATAATTTGTAACTCACCTCAAGGCCCAAAGGAATTCTTCTGTCTGATGATTACTAAAGGTTCCATTCACCACAGTAGCTCCTTGTGTGATCACAAATGTGGTTCTGAAAGTGAGAATTCAATCATATAAAAAGGAAAAAGAAAAGGATAATAAATTAAATTCCTTTTTATTTTGTTGAATAAACTATGTAGTTACATACTATGTACATGTGGACATGAACAAAAACAAGAAATAAACAGTTCAAGTGAGAAGGAAAAGAAAATCTTATTATGATTGTTTTTTTTGGTTGCCCAGTTGGGCAAGTAAAATTTTATATTGATAAATTTTGGTGGACCAAAGCTCATTTTTGATGACCTGGGGCCAGCAAGCCTGAGCTAATTTTAAGCGCTGTTTTAAAACTAATGTAAACGTGGTAATGTTGCGGTGCATTAATTTTCGCGGATTTCGCGCTGAAGTCGGCGTCCGCAAATATTAAAACCCGCGAATATAAATGCGCGATTTGCAATGCGTTGTGAACACTTTCTCGGCCGCGAAATTAAAAAGCCGCGAATGTGTTTTTGTGTCGCTCAGCGCGAAATATTAATCGCGCGAAAATAACAACGTTTACAGTATTCTAGCAAAACTGTGTAGATTGAAACAGTTTTTTTTCCCCTGAGATCCCAGAATGAATGGCCCAACAAAAATTATCAAAAGAGTCCCAATATTTGTATGAATATTTGTATGCCAATTTTAAGAGTGTTGTTATAAATCATGTAAGCTTGAAATGTATAGGGGCCCCTCTATATATTTCACTCTAAAAACTTATATTACATTTACTTGGTACATTATAAACAATTAATCAACATATTATTAAGACAGCTCGAGGGTTGCCAAAAAAAAAAATATTTTAATTTGGGTACCACTTTTAATATCTAGCGTGCCTATATATCAAAATAGCACTCAGGAATTTTTTTCTACAAAGTATGATTAACGGGGACTTTTTGTAATTTTTTTCAGGGGCTCTTTTCAGGGTTTAGGAGGCTAAATTTGCCCAAGTCCTGTGTACATTTGTATTTTCTTTCATTAAACAGTTCACATACATTGATAGTGTTTGCATTTAGGGAAGAGATAGAGCATGTCTCATAATATAAATTGTATTGTATGCACCCATATCGAATAACCATAACGATTATCACTACACATGGGTTTAACAAACAAACATTAGCCATTATGTGATATTATCCAAGCAGATCCTGAATTAGGAGATGCGATTTCCTCTCAGTTTAGTTTCAGTTTCGGTATGGAATATATATTTGAACGATGATAAAGAAAGCAAGAAAAAAAATGATTAGGAAGGAAAAGAGAGCTGAGGCAAGGACAATATTATCAATCATTAAAAAGGTACGCTTAAAGGGGGTAGTTTAGTTTTTGGTAAGGGCTGAACTTAACGGTAGCCAAAACCCTGCACAAGTAACATTATAAACTAATAGTTATAACTCCACCATGCTCGAAAGGTATACAAAATTACAACGACTAAGTAAAAAAGCCTGTTATCATTCAAAAAGAGCCATTGAAACACAAGAGGGTGCTTTTTAAAAAGGCATTGGTTTCAACCATTTTTCATACAAAATTAATGCATGTGATGTTTTATTGATATAATGATT
>JBAMJV010013678.1:0-50831 GCA_037951105.1 Echinarachnius parma | reverse complement strand
TCAATAAAACATCACATGCATAATTTTGTATGAAAAATGGTTGAAACCAATGCCCTTTTAGAAAGCGCCCTCTTGTGTTTTAATGGCACTTTATGAACGATAACAGGCTTTTTACTTAGTCGTTTGTAATTTTGTATAACTTTCGAACATGGTGGAGTCATTAATATTAGTTTATAATGTTACTGTCCATGTTACTGGCCGCAATGTTAAATTGCAATTATACTCCTTGTATGACTAAAACAGCAGTTATACCCCTGCTGTGTGATTTGATGTGCGTTGACCTAGTAAACCTTCATAAAAGGTTTTTAACTTCAACTTGTGCTTTGTTAGAAGACACCAAATTATAACAGTCGATAGAGATGAAATATACTTTTAGGTAAAGTAAAGTTAAATATTCCTTCTTTTTTTTGCATAATTTATACATTTTGGCTCGTAACACACACACTTACATAAAACTGAGTATTATTTTACGTACAGATCACAGAGTTGACACTCGTTGGGCTTTATTTGACGCGGCATGAAATTCACACCATGATATCACCGCTGCAATGTCTCCAGACACTCACCTTAAATGGTATCACTTGTAACTATGAGAGAAATAGAGGTTTTGAGGTAAGAATGGTACAAACAATTCAACTTTTCTATCAAAATCCAGGGATGAATACAATAAAGCAAATTGATGTCATGACCAATACATGACCAAGTGAATAAGAGATGCCCTCTCAATGAGTGGTTGCATCGGATGAGAACTACGTCCTTGATATAAAGTTATTATGGTTTCATCCTATCGAACACGTTCTAAGAATTTTCTTTAGACACATTAGTCTAAAATATTTAATTGTATTGTCGGTATGTGGGGAATGAATAAATTGATGGCACTGATCGCATTTAACAATGATATATTAATGGTTTACGAAAAGTATGCTGTGGCTCTACCACGTACCGCACCCACAATAATTGTAATACATTTTTTCTATTGTTTATTCAATGTGCTATTGTAAACAATAGCCAATAAGGCGAGACATACTTCAAACTCAAGTATTTGCATAAAAGCACCACAAATGCAGCCTCTTCGGCCAAACAGTGGTTCCGAGCAGCATAAGAAAGTTAAATGGTGTCTTCATCTATATGTGACGCCATCAATCAATAACAGGTGATGATGTACTTGTCACTTGAAAGATTGAACACCAGAGTCGTTGATTTCTCCGACTATATGCTCTCGGGTAGGTTGTTTCAAAGTGGGACTGCCATGCGGAGAAAAGTATGTATGGCGAGGGCATGTCTTGGCATTGCCCTGCTGGTTCGCGTAGGGTTGAGGGAAGCATGGTCTTCATGTAAAACACATGTTTTCAAATAAAACAATTAGCAAATAAAATAATAAACCTGTACAGTATAATATAATTGTGTTCTCACATTTGTCACACGTTCGCAATGTTGAACAAAATCACTAAACACACAGTACATTTTCGCAAATGTTGGAAGATTGCAATTCGCCGGCCTCAGGCTGAAGAGGATTACTCAATATCAGGTTTTGGAGACATCATTGCCTATTTTGTATGACATGCAAGTTAAAATAATTTTTCATTTTCAATATCGCGCAGTCAGTTTTCCGTGTACCTTTATAAGTGACCTACACGGCCACCATCTGTTATCATAATTATTTGAATATTTACTATATTTATTGAACGTCATAATATCTGTAAATTTATGACGCCTGCATGGTTTATAACTGTAATGCCTAATGTTTAAATTCCCTCTCACTTCCATTGTTTAGAATACCTGTCTTGATGATGTGAGCTGCGTGAAAGAAGTGAACATACTGGAAACTGAGTTGAAGATTTGCTGCGACCTCGGATTACCTTTTCTGATCCCTGAAGTTCAGAAACTGAGGCTAAGCTCACAATATTCACCTATATATAGCATATCAGACGAAGCATTCTTTAAGGCATTGGTGACGTCATGCCCGCAGCTGGTCGAGCTTTCAATCACCAGACGTGCTATTGAATATAACGACGCGGCCGCGATCCTCACCACGATGAAAAGTCACCCAAGGCTTCAGAGAATCGAGTGAGTAGCAAGACGAAATAGACTGGTCACATATTAAATGTAGGTGATATGTAATGATGCAACAAATAATTTGATAAAACAGTATGGACGACTTATTTACATTTTCGTGCCAAAAAAAAATGACATTGGCATTAGGCCAAGTGGTGTATTATCTGTTCATTGTTTTATTAGGCAAATTGTGGGGGTCTATAAAAAATTTATATCAAATATAAATTGTTTATATTTTACCTTACTTTTAGCATTATTCTAGTAAAGATATTGCAGCCCTGTAGCTGCCACTATATAATACATATTATGTAATGTAATATATGATATTATATTTATTAGTATGGGTATACATTATGTAAAAGGATGACAAAATGCCGTTTTAACCTATAACGTCACTCTCTACGGTAGAACTACAACATTGATTCTTCATACATACCATAAGCTCCTCCGAATACAAAATTACACCTGCTGAACAAAGTAATCTCCACCTGGACTCGTACGCGGGTCCTTGTCCTTCTCTTGATCGATATAATGTATGAACATCAATACAAACACCAGCAAACTTGTGTTTAGCTATGTTTTATTTTAAACGAAATCTTATATTATAAGTGGCACGCCATTTAATGATAGAAATGAGTGACACCAAACATGTCAACTGGACAACTCCCTGAGCAGTAACCATGTTAACTATCTTTCTGTAAACGGTTACAGATATAGTCCTCGTTCCGCCTTTTTGTATAGTCAGATCAGTTGTGTTCAACCCCAGGTGTAGAAACAGTATCTAAGAAAAACATACATTACATGCACATTACCAAATATGATTTAAAATGGCGGAATAATTAAGGAGCCCAGTGGGGTATTGAATGTTTTTTCCATAAAAATTGAGATAATACATGGATTCTAAGCTTTAAGATAAAACATACCTGGTGGGGAAAGGGTAGCTATCAAATGGACAAATTAAGGATTTGTTATCAATGTTGTACAATTGTGGGGCCGGAAGTAATTATTTTCCAGCTTAGATTTGAGTTTTTTAATTCTACTTTTCTTAAATAGTCCAAATAAAATTGCCCAAATAAAATTTGTTACCATCCAAATTGTGTTCCTCATTTTTTAGAAGCAGCAACATCTATCGTCATGCAGAAAATAAACGTGACAGATTATATGTGAATAATATGCCTAAACCTCAATTGAATCAGCATCTGCTATTAATCCAGATATTTTACTACTTGTATCCATGTCACATTTATCTAAAAAATATCAAGTTTGTATACAACCTTCAAGCTCATTTGCCGAAAATCTGATTTTTTGGACTAAAATTCTAAAAAAATTAAAATTTCAATGAAATTCAATGAAATTTTGAGGAATTATTCCTTAAAGACATCCATGTAAAGTGTCTAACTCCACGAACATTACTTGGAGCTTCCTCAGTTCTCTTCTGTCTTGTTGTTTAGCTTGTAGTCAGAGAAGAATACAATAGCGTTCTATTTGTTCAAATGTCCCTTCAGTATGAAGATAATTATCATTGAAAATCATTATTTCAAAAGCGTTAGCTAACGCTTTTGGATAGACGTACAACTAAGGAGAGGGCCAACATCGAAAAGGTGGCTTCCTTAGGGACTAAGGTTGCCAGATCTCCACAACAAGTTTAAACCAATCCAAGATGGCGTCCAAAAAAGTAGCCGTTTTGACTTGCAATGGACAATTGGCGACATTCCCCAAACAACATCTGAAATAAGTATGATTTTGCAGTCATATTAAAGACTATACAATTTCCTCTAACACGATCATTTTTAGTACTAAACTCAAATTTCGGCCTTTTTTCCCCAAAAATATGAAATTATTGATTTACATAATTCAGTATATATCAACAATTGCACCGGCAGTTGGATTAATACTTTTCAGAAACTGTCCAGTTATATCAGCAATACTCTGTGAAAATGTCAAGTGTTTACCGTATCTGAACAAAGAGTTATAATAACTGGAAGTCAGCATTTGATATCGACAAATACAGCAAATGTATACGATTGCGAAAACTATACAGGGTGCCCCAATAAATGTAATTCTTGTTTACGGACATTAATCAAGAAATGCTCCTAAATAATTACATATTGTTTATACCTCTTTTAACCAAACATTCAGTTTTCTTCTTTTATGTCATAAATATGCCGCTATCGGTTTGCAATACACGAACATAGAGTATCGAAAAATTTCACTGCAATAACAAATCCATCATGCAAAGTGCACTATTTAGTGCGATATTCGAATGGGAGGTGCTCGTCCTTTACAGTTGGATCAACCATATCTGGATAATCATGTTTATAACATGAGTATTATTCGGAACACCACAGTTGGCTAGACTTTTTCAAAGTTCGATGAAAACTTTGAATGGGCTATTAGGTTTATCGTAGAATAACATTTTGTACTACCGTGTACATTTGTAACTATAGTAAAAACAACAATAGAAATACAATAAATCATGTATCTGGCTACTACAAGCCACATTGTGCATACTAATTTTCCCCTCCGCGATTTTGTTTTATTGCTCCAAAACGCGGTAAGATGACGCGCCGCTGCTTGGTGACTTTTTTCATTCAGGTCTTTTTCGAAAATCGGACTTACCGTTACAAAGTCACGTGACCTTTTGTCTATGCATGTCAGCCCGAATTGCTCAATTTCGTGATTTGTGTACAAAACAATAGTTAAATTATAATTAGAAATTCAATAAACAACAAAAACAATAAAATACATAAGTAAAAAAAAAACAAAGAAATACATAAGAAATTATCATAACAATAGAAAACATAAGGAAGAACCTGGCTCTTTCAAATTTTGTTGTTGTATTATTATTCCAAATGCTCTAAAGAATATATGTAGTGAAAACCATACTTTAATTATGAAGAATATATGATTCATGGGCAAAAATATGAATTTCATGAATTATTTGCATAAATTACCATAAATATGCAAATTAATGAGTTTTTCCAAAAAAAAAAAAAAAAATTACCATTGTATTCTATACACTTCACTTATCATGCGTGCAAGTTTTTACGGCGATCGGCCGCTCTGCGGCCGAGATCTTAGGGGGCCATAATGACCCCCCCCCCCCCCCCCCCCCCCCCCCGCCGGAGGAAGACCTCAAATAGCCCGGCCTTTTTAGGGTTAACCCTAAAAAGGCCGGGCTATTTGAGGTCTTCCTACGGCCGGGGGGGGGGGGGCATTATTCCCCCCCCCCCCCCCCCTCGCTTAAGATCTCGGCCGCGGAGCGGCCGATCGCCGTGAACATTTGCACACATGATAAGTGAACAGTCAGGACCACTTTCGCAAAACCGCTATCGGCCAAAATAGCGGAAAAGCGCTATTCCTCGATTATCAAGTGATACGCAGTATTGCGTCATGTTCGGTTCCACGTGTTGTGGCAATGGGGATATTTGTGCAACGACTACATTCAATTAAATTACATTTATTTTCGCCCAATGTTCTGGACAGATCATCTAAATAGTAAATGTGTAGCATCGTTGATAACTAAACTAATGGTGTGTAGTTTGTTTAAATGATCTAGCCAGAACATTTAAAGAAAATCTTGCTCGATTATGCGGGTTCGTTTTTCAAATAAATAAATGGTAGGAGGGGCCATTAATTATGGCCCCCGCCCCGGCCTTATTAGGGTTAAAAGAGATAGTTGAGTTTTGGTAGAGAGGGCGCTACACAATAATTTTTTTGTGAGATAATGACAATCTGAGGGTAAAATTTGAAAGAGCATAATATTTTAGTGACAGAATAAACTTTATTTGATCAAAATCGGTTCAGAAACAGCTGAAATATCCATAAACGTAACCATTTGTAATAAATGTGGGGCCCCACAAATATTAGCTAATTTTTAACCAACCGTTACAACAAATTTTTTAAATGCCTACTCTTTTCAATAATTTTCAAAAGAAGTTTTGTAATAGTTGTTGATTATCTCTCTATTTAATCACTATTTTTACGAACCTTCACATGCACAATATTTGATTTAAAATGGTTTAAACCAATGTGTTTTTAGAGAGCGCCATCTTGAGTTTGAACGCCACTGTTTGAATGATTAAAAGCTTTTTACTCAGTCGTTTGTGATTTTGAATTCCTTTCAAGTATCATAGAGTTATAACTATTAGTTTGTAATTTAATGGTGCAGGTTTTGGTTACTAAAATTCAGTTTGACCAAAACTGTACTCTCTTTACCAGAACTCAACTATCCCTTTAAACTGCTATTTTTAGGTTTTAAAATAAATATGTGTTGATTTGGTATATTTTTGTCCATAAGCGGCTGTTGTTACCATGGTTACACGAGTACAGTGTAGTGCACAAACATTAACAATCGGCTTGCTGAGGCTTTTCGGTTTTGTGCATATGTGTCCGCCTCTAACACTTTCGGTTATTTGTCGGAATATCAAAATTGAGATTTGTAATGTTTCGAATTATCTAGGGTTTCAGCTTTAAAATGATGTATAACATATAAGTTTGTTGAAGGCCAGAAAAATGCAATTTGATAACGTGGACAAAATCGCTTCTAAAGTTTTGCATCATACAGAAAAGCATTCTCACACATCGAGCGAAGTCATTATTTAAAAAATTCGAATTAGGACCTGCAATTTTCAGAGAATGTAGATGAAATATGTAAGTATCAAATCCCATAAAGTTGAAGTTTTCACCCAGAGACAATTTTGTATGATTTTAAGGCTCTATGTACTAAAGATCCACAGCGACTTAATAATAATAATAATATAATAATAATAATAATAATATAATAATAATAATAACAATATAATAATAATATAATAATAATAATATAATAATAATAGGATATTTATATTGCGCAATATCCACCTAATATAAGGTGCTCAAAGCGCTTATTATTATCCCTGGTCATCTGGTACAGTTCAGACCCGCACAATGATATTGTACACATTCTCAACTCCCCGGGGAGCATACTAGCGGGCAACCCCTACAGGGTGCACCAAGCTAATTTTCACCGGACCAGGTACCCATGTATACCCCTGGGTAGAGAGCAGCAACGTGGATTAAATGCCTTGCTGAAGGACAAAGGCAGTGGGCAGGGTTCGAACTCGGGGTCTCACGATCAGAAAGCAAGCGCTCTACCGATCTTGCCACACCACTCCACTAATAATAATAATAATAATAATTGCATTTATAAGGCGCTTTATACGGGCGTTTCTTAGCGCACTGGCGGTCTGTCTAAATTAGAAAACTAGTAAACACGATAGCATAAAAACAATACAACACCAAAGTCAAAGTAACAAATCAAAAATAACAAATACATGTATAATACAATACTTAATAACTAACTGTGTGCGCCTCCAGAAAATTACAACTGCTTAAAAAGATGGGTTTTGAGAAGGATTTTAAATGATTCAATAGATGTGGCATTCTGAATATGGGGTGGGAGTTTGTTCCAAAGGGTGGGGGCAATAGACGAAAAGGCTCGGTCACCATAACGGGTTTTTGTACGTGGGCCATGAAGTAGTTGGATAGACATGATAGAGGAAGATGAACGGAGGGGTCTGGTAGAAGAGGAGGAACAAAGGGAGACTAGGTCTTGAAGATATATGGGGGCAAGATTATGTGTGATTTTATGTGTGAGAAGTAGAATCTTAAAAGTAATGCGGGAATGGACGGGTAGCCAATGAAGTGAGCGGAGAACGGGATATATGGTCATGTTTCCTTCTAAGGGTGACTAATCTAGCGGCTGAATTTTGGATACGTTGGAGGGGGGATATATGAAAAAGAGGGAGGCCGGCGAGGAGGGAGTTGCAGTAGTCCAGATGAGAGGAGACGAAGGCGTGGACGAGTCGCTCAGCGGATGATTGGTCCAGCAGACGCCTGATCTTCCCTATTTGAAAATACCCCAAGATGCAGATTTGCAGATGTTTGTGATTTGGTGTTTAAGAGACTTATGACCGAAGGTGTGGTGTTTGGGCTCATATTAGTTTAGCAAGTGAGTTTGTTTTGTTTTAATACTGAGTCAGACAATTTGTATAGACCTTTATAGGCTCCAGGTACATGTAATAATTTATGAAGGGCACGAAGGGTGCATACCTTGCGATCAAGATGGTGTTCAAATCTAGATACGCTCTGCACATATTACAGTATGTCCCGCATATTTTATACTTCAGTAAGACACTTATTCAAGATAATGAACATGATCTTGACAATTTATAAACACATCATGGACACCCAGTATGATTCCAATTCGCTTTATGCATGGTATGCATGGTATGCATGCATCAGTATACAGCTGACTGGAATGCTCCATGTTGAGTGGATTTATGATAAATGAAGTTAAAACAAATAATGTACAAGACAGACACGACATCTACACGGACTACATAATGGTGGTGTAATATTCATCATATTACTAGAAATTATGTTTGTTTTATTTGTTCATAACTAAAACTGAAGGTGTCCGGAGATTGCCGCAATCATTTTGAAATACAAATCCTATAATAAAGATTACAAGTTTTTGAGACACCCTGTATAGCATGAGAATTCATGCAAAACTACCCGTTTTGTCGATATCAAATGCTGGCTTCCAAGAACTATAATTTTTTGTTCAGATACGGTACACACTTGAAATCTTTAAAGAGTATTGTTCATATAATTGGACAATTTTCTGAAAAGTATTAATTCAACTGCTGATACAATTATCGACTGATGCGTAATTATGTAAATCGATAATTTCATATTTTTGGGGAAAATGCCTACAATTTGAGTTTGGGGCTAAAAATTACCGTGTTAAATATCCTGAACTCCATGGTGTTTGGTATCAGATTATAGGAAATGTTATTGTCTTTAATATGGCTGTAGAATAATGTTGATATGAGATGTTGTTTGGGTAATCTTCGATTTGGAGATGTTTGCAACAATTCTTTTGAGGTAGACCTCTGAATTATGTTGTCTCATTAAAAATACTTGCAATTAAAATCGGTTTAATTTGTTTGTGGAGATATGGCAACCTAAAGTAACTTTTTCGACTTTGGCCCTCCTCATAAACTGTCGTAGTTGAATACGCCCGGCCGCAGCCGGTGGCGCGCCACGCGATAACGAAATTTGGCCTGCGGAGTAGCCGAAACCTTCGGCAGCACGACGGCAACGACCAGTCGCGACGGGTCTTTGGGGCTGAGCGCGCGCACATTCTGTACCGTCTGTATTATACACGTGTGCGGCAGGCCATCAATATTCGGTGATAAAATATTACCTCAATATTTGTTGTTTTCACTAGGTAAAAAGTGGACGTTTTCTTTCAAACTTTCACAAATCTTCTAATTGTATTTTACAATGATATTGATGTAGGATTGAGGTCTCAATTGTCATTATGTGCAATATCGGACACTTTACACAGATCTCTTTAAAATGAACAAATTAATGATGGCTTTCAGAGGTACCTAACCAAATAGTAAACCCAAATATATACATTTCTGATTGTTTGTAAAATTGCCTTTTGACTATGAAGATAGCTGAATAATGTAAAAAGCCGCCATTAATTTGTTTGTATTCCATCAGAATATATATCTTTAAAGTGTATATTGTATACCCCTCTAGGCCTCTATACCTCTGAGGAAATGTATTTTGAATGTTGACTTGATGAAAATTTAAAAATATTCTCTTTATTATTGCTTTTTAAAGGGATCTAGTAACTTTGTTGGAATGTGCAAAAAGTGATGAATGGTTGATGCAATGTATAGTATTGTTATCCGATATGTCCACAGGGTATTATGTGAAAAGTTCAAGTCAAATAGACGTTGCATGGTCGAGCAATGAGCAAAAATGCAAAGTGATATTTACTAACTCACTGCACTCACTTTGTACACGGTTTAAAATCTCCAACGGAGTTTGTATTATCTGAACACTTCAATGGTACATATCTTTGTAACAAAAGGGAAATGTGAAAAACTGAAACTTGTCCCATGATGTTATTGTCAATACAAATACAACAATGTATGAGGGAACCGCAGAATTCAAATTGGATTTTTAGTTTTGGACATTGTTACTAAGTCCCTTTAAATTCTTATTTTAAGTCCAATTGTCTTTTATTTAGTTTTCCTGGATTCCCCATATTATAAGCTTTTCAGAAATGTATGGTTTGTACGGAGTAGCTTCAATGGTAAAGAAATCCTCCACTGGGCCCCCTTAAGAATAGGAATCAACGCTAAATCATAACTATATATGATATTTTGATAAGCGCCATCATGTCGTAGCTAATTGAGGTCCGTTTATAATTAAAACAAAAAAAAATAGCATTATCCTGTTTTGTTGTTTTCTTTGTAAAAATCTTCAGGTTGCAAACCATATGTCAACCAGATCCATCTGGACGTTTATTCAACTTGGCTGATAGCATCAATAGAGGTGGCAGGTTACGTGTGAATGTAAACCACCATGGTGGGGTAAGATGAGTAACTCTTACAACGTCTTTGGTGCTAATTTACATGAAAAATGCAAACAAATTGGCTCTAACACAAGGCATTGTTCATACGTGAGTGAGCCCCTTCAGTCGCGACTGGTTATATATCCCATGATGTTGTCAAACGTCAAAGTTTAATAGGACTTCAAATGTTCTGCCACTTTTATTACGTAGGGGGATTTAGCTACTTGAAACCTAAAAGGATTCAATCTATCATCAGCTTGTAATTGTTCTTCTATACCTTTTAGTAATACGTGCATAATTAAAGGGATAGTTAACTTTAACTTCAGTAACCAAAACCTGCACAATTACGGTACAAAATATATAGTTCTAACTTCACCAATGTCGAAAAGTATACACCATTACAAACGACTAAGTACAACGCATATTATCATTCAAACAAATAATTGGTTTTTAGTAATTTTTCATACAAAATTGTGCATTTAATATTTTGTTAAAATAATAATTCAAAAGAGATATCATCAACAACTTTTTAAAAAACCTATTCAGATTTTGTTCAAAGTAGTCTTCAAGCACTTTTTTTAATTTTGTTTAAAAAGTCGAAATATCCCCCGTTGAAGAATGTTTAAATAACAATATGTTTATGGACATTTCAGCTGTTTCTGAACCGATTTTGTTCGAATAAAGTTTATTTTGTCATTAAAATTGTATGTTATTTCAAATTTGACAGTCAGTTTTGCATTATCTCACAAACAAAATATGTTGTGAAGTGCCCCCCCCCCTATACCAAGACTTAACTATCCATTTAACATCATTTTAGATTATATGTTTTCATATTCCATACCCCAACTATAATATACACCAGGAAAAGTTATTTTAAAATGTTATACTCTAAAATAAAAATTGACATTGTAGCCTAGACGGGATGAATACATTTGACAATATGCCTTTTTGAGGTTGAGATTCTCGGAAGATGAAGGAAGATTTCTCCCTGTGTCAGGGGACCCAAGGATAGAGCTAACAAAATTATCATTGAGGGATCCTGCCTACCAAGAGGTTATTTAACCAATACCGTCAATTTGTTTGATTTTCTGATATAAAAAGAAAAAATATAAGAAAACTTAATGAAATGACAGGGTAGAAATAGAAACAAACATTCAATTTAATTCAATATAAATAGTACACGTTCAATACCGTTATAGTGCAGCTGGTCTTCCATGGGACCAGTAGGGAAGAGAGAGCGCGGCTCGTTATTTCGAAGGTTCTTATTCCTAACTGATGCATTTCGCATGGGGGTTCGTTAATCTGATAATGAAATAGGCTTCGTTTATCCGAATATTTGTTTCATTAATCCGACGGTTCGTTATTCCGAAGGTTCGTTTTTACCCAATTTAAAAAGGGTTCGATATGCCGAAGGTTCGTTTCTCCAATAATGAAATCGGGTTCAATATTCCGAAGCCAGGTTAGTCAATCTGAAAATGAAATGGGGTTCGTTGATCGGAAAAGGAAATGGGGTTCGTTAATCCGAAAATAAAATGGGGTTCGTTGATCCGAAAATGAAATGGGGTTCGTTGATCAGGAATTGAAATGGGGTTCGTTAATCCGATAATACTATGGGTTTAGTTAATCCGAAAATCAAATAGGGTTCGACAATCCGAAAATCAAATAAGGTTCGACAATCCGAAAATGAAATAAGGTTCTTTAATCAGAAAATAATTTGTGGCGTATCCTTTAGGGAGGGGGGGGGGGGGGAGCAGCTGGCAGCGTTGCCGTCCAATTGTTATGGGGGAAGGTCATGATCTATCATGTCCCTTATTCTCAGCAAATGAAGGACACGTAGGAGAGGAGGTTTGGACTTGAAGTTAGTTATATTGTTACCGCATCTGTAGACATTTTTGTATTACGTGTCGATGTAAACATTAAGAAAGTATGATTGAAGTGTGCTACAAGTATGATTGAAGTGGGCTATAACATAGTGCTCAATGAAATAACACCTCTAAATCTCTATCAGGGTTCCAGATTAAGTTTATTATGGTAAAACGACAAACAAACATAGACCCAAATCCAAACCTCTGCAAAGTCTTCTTCTTCTTCTTGGTGTAGTACAGTCCACCTACTGGCATGACTGATCGCGTACTGGTTTGGCGGGCACAATGCAGTATGTACAGTGCAATAATAAAATGACTAAGTTCTATGTGCATTTAAAAAGATGCTCGTCTCCCACTAACGGAGCTGGGTTTCCTGTATCTTCTGACGAAACTGGTCTACAGATGTGCAGTTGACCATGTCCTTTGGCAGAGCATTCCACAGTTGGATGGAGTCAGGGAAGAATGCTCGTTGGTACAGGAGGGTTCTTACGAATAGAACGATGCATTTCTGTGTGTGTCCTCTTTGAGATGTTATTCCAGGTTGAAGATGTTCGCGTGGGATATCGATGAGACAATGCACAATACTGTACACCATCACCACCTTGAACTGGGCCCTCCGTTCATGCAGTGTCGGCCACTGAAGTTGATGAAGCATTGTTGTAACACTGCGTGTACGTCGGAAGTCATTGTATATTAACCGACCGTAACGGCGTTGTATCATCTCCAGTTTGTTGATGATACCGTTCTGCAATCGCGTCTGGGGTCCAGTGTGTCTTGGTTACTTCTAGATAAAGACATCCCAGTGACGTTGCTAGGAGGGAAACTGATGCCTCCCCCCTCCCCGTGGTGACGAAAAATGAAATAAAACTTAAGTCTCCAGGGATGGTGCCCTTAGTACCTGTAAGATGAATTATCGGCTAATGATTTTAATTATTTACTCGAAACTATACTAAATTTAAGCTTTTCGTGGATTTAAAAGGTTGCACACTATAACATTATATGTTAATGAGGAAGTTTGATTTTCAAGATGACCGGTTTAAGGAATGGTCATTCCAAATAAGATGCACTTATGTACCGTTCTGCAATCGCGTATCAGGGGTGTAGTGTGTATTGGTTACTTTTAGATATAGACATCCCAGTGACGTAGCTAGGGGGCAACTGTTGCCTCCCCCCTCCCCGTGGTGACGAAAAATAAATAAAACTTAACGCACATATAATCTTACACTATATCCCCCCCCCCCCCCTTTACTGCTTGTAGGAAATCTTCCCTCCGGCTGGTCTGAGCCTGGCTACGCCACTGAGACATCCAGTAGAACAAGTAGGCCAACAACTTTTTAGGACTGAGATGGCTATTTTAGAAGCTAGTAATTGTTCATTATAAGGATAATAACCATTCACCGAATTATCGCAAACCAATGTTTTGTGGAAAATGTATATCGTTTATTGGTTGAGGACCTACAAGTTAACCTTAGTAATTATGGTTTACCTAGTGTTGTTGCCTAACGACAAGCTTGATTTTCCTGAAACTTTCCTAACACCCAAAACAAAAGTAAAATGACCGGACCTATGCCCAGTTACTGAACGGAGAGGGGGAGGGGATCACTTTCAAATGAGATGTTATTTTCTGTTGGGGGGAGGGGGGGGAGGTTACGCATGTTTATTTTCACCTCTAAAGGAAACATAATTAGGATGTCCAGTAGATTCGCCCCCTGAACCCTATCTAGGAATCACTCGTATGTGGGATTTTAGGGATTCACGCAAGTATGTATTTTGCCAAGATTGCGATTAGTTATTTTCTTTTTTGCTTTTCTCACATTTTGAGTTTAACTCATGACATGTTGTAATATTGTACGTGTTGTTTCTGATGAATATCGGGTGAAATGATAATGGATACATTGTTTTTACATTTGTGTTGCATTTGTTGCATCGTTGACGAAGCTGATTAGAAGAGGTATTATATATAGTTGAGAGCTGCTGTACAATGGCTTTTGATGTTTGCTTTTTGCTGTTGTTACACGCATGTACGATTTGTATTGCCTTTGAGTGGCCTTTGAAGAGGGGAAGGAGGAGGAGGAGGAGGAGGGGAGGAGGAGGTGCAGAAGGGACAGGAGGGGGTTGATACGAAGGGCCGGAGAGGAGTGGAGAAGGGGTAGAGGAGAAGGAGTGTGAGCATACGAAGGAGGAGGAGAAAACAGTTCTACGATAGCACTTATTTTCAGTTTTTGTATGTGTGTTTTTGCGTTTGTCTGGGTATGTGTAAGTAGACTAGATATGTTGAATTTTTAATAAAACGTAAATATATAGGTGCAGATAGAGGGGATGGAGGGGGGTAGCCTCTCCGACTTCCGCTCATGAACTCACAGGCACCCGACCGAGAAAGGTTTTCACAATTTCAGCGACACGATGTCGATGACCGTCACTATCCCATGGTAATCATTTTAAAATAGAGAAAAAGAGAAAATGATGCCGGTGGTATACTAAGAAATGAAGTATAAGAAAATAAAGATATGTTCTTCCTATGTGTGCACATCTTTAACGTTCTATAAGTAATATAATGGTAAAATCCCACAGCTTTTTGGGGCCGCCTATTATAAACGGTGTTATTGGACCTCATCCGGGAAGATTCGCCCCGGGAGGATTTGCGCTACACACACACTAAGCCAGTTGGCGCGATTGCATTTCGTTTCACGGCATACACCGCTTTCTCATCTTATGTTTAATAAAGGAAATAAGACATACATGCAGCGAGCTATATATCCAGAGAGCAGTTATATGCAAATGAGCCGGCAGTCGCTCCAGCCTATATCAATGGCAGCATTGATGCACTACTGCAGGGCCCTTGTGTGTATGCATGCCTGTCTAGTAGGAAATAGGGGTTCCCATGCCACCACCCCCCCCCCCCCCCCCCACCAAATGAATTTGTTGATAATGATTTATAAGACCCCTAGTATATCCTCTTAGATAATTTAGATGTTGCCAGCAACAAAAAAGTCACTTTTGGTCAAAAGGGCATATTTCCAAAATGGCCGCCAAATATCCATTAAAACATCATAATTATTCGGTCTAGTGTCGGTTTGGATTCGGTTTGGCGGTATGACTGCTACATTACGTATGCATACAAATGCACGAACTTCGATACCTCTTTATTTTGTGCGTACTTGAAAATGCCTAAAAAATGACAGTGAAAACAGCTGCACTGACTATGTTCTGTTTGTGACACTGCGCAAAAGTCCTAGCGCAGAGCGCTTATTGCGCTACGTTATACATGAAATGCATCTCGAGAATATTCTTTGGAACTTATAGATATTCACGGGTGAAAACATCCTGTATTTCTTTTTAAATAACTCTTTGGGAAATCTTGTCGAGCATCTTTCGCAAGCTAAAACAAGACCTCTGCTCGCAGGGAAGTTGTATAACACGCATCTCAGATATGGGCTCAATATCATCACCCGGCGTCTATGACGTCATTCATTGTATAGCACTAACTATACCATGAATGACATTTTTTGTTACACGACGCTATGTAGACCAATCACAGGATTTCATTAATGAAGGATAAAATAACATATAGATTATGTCCATCAGGTAGGGTGTCTTTTCAAATGAACAGTCAATTTGGACGTGTAGTTTTTGTTTTAGGGCGCTGTGAGTGACACCATGTCAGGTTCTCTTTTTTGTCAATTCAGAGGCTAGATGATAATAGTTCATAGAGAACATAATACTATTAACATAATATAATAATGATTATGATTCTGATAAATTGTATTTTTAGTATTACATGTAGTATCATTATTATGAAATCTATTTTAAACTTTTGATCACAATACAAATATTTGTATTGTGATCAAAAGTTTAAAATAGATTTCATATTAACTACCAATACAGATAAACTTTCATAGTAATAGTATCATTATAATTATTGCAGTTATCTTAACAATTATTCTTATTGGTAGCAGCATGCAGCCGCGGCCGTTAGAGTACAAAAGATCCCCGAAAAATACTCTGACAATAGGGTACGGATGACTCCCAGTCCCTACCACTCTAAATCCATTCGCTCAGGCGACATTTGTATAGATGAAATCAGAATCAAAATTCTTACTAAATCGGGAACGCATCTACGCCACTGCTTAAGGCAACATATACATGTATTGCCCGAAAATATACACCATCTTTTCTAGAGATTATAAACAATAATAATAATAACTTGCATTTATAACGCGCTTAATACAGGGTTTCTAAGCACAAGTATTATTACCCATGGTCATCAGTTACAGTTCAAACCCACACAATAATATTGCGCAGCCATATGCTGCCAATGGCGCGAATGCTAATTGACACCAACATACTATACTCAATATTTAATGAGTCATATATTAAAGGGGTAGTTTAGTTTTGGTAAAGAGGGCGCTGCACATCACAATTTTTGTATGAGGTAATGACAAATTAAGTGTCGAATTTGAGAGAATATGCAATTTTAATGGCAGAATAAACTTTATTTGGTCAAAATCGACACAGAAACGGCTGAAATAACATAAAATATCTGATCTTATAATTATTTGGGGCCCAAATAGATTTAAAAATTTAATTAAAAAATGCTTGCGCTTTTTCAAAAAATTTTAAAAGCGTTTTTTAAATAGTTGTTGATGCTCTCTCTATTTAATCATTATTTCAATAAAACATCACATGCATAATTTTGTATGAAAAATGGTTGAAACCAATGCCTTTTTAGAGAGCGCCTTCTTGTGTTTTAATGGCTCTTTTTGAATGATAACAGGCTTTGTATTAAGTCGTTTGTAATTTTATTTACCTTTCGAGCATGGTGGAGTTATAACTATTAGTTTATAATGTTACTGTCCAGGTTTGGTTACTAAGGGTTAGCCTTACCAAAACTGTACTACCCCTTTAACAAACCCTATTTCATTCTAAGATTAACAAACCTCATTTCATTTTCGGATTATCGAACTTCATAAACGAACCTCGGATTAAAGAACCTCATTCACGAACAACTTTAATTTACAATGTATATTATAACAAATTGTGGCGCTATACCCTCAGACCGCGATACCCGTACCCCACTGATTCACTTACTGCAAAAACGGACAGCCAATTTGTGTGTATGTTCACACACTATCACGCGAAACATGTACTGCGCATTGCAAAAGAAGAAACACGAAAGACAGTCCAGGGCAGGCAGTGGACTACTACTCCGTGTGAAATTTGGATGAAATTTCGGCGAGTGGAAACTGAGATATCCGTTTGGATACGAAACTGCATTAGCCCCCAAATTCCCCGGTCTCGTGCCAGACTCGTCGCCGAGTCATCGAGTCACGGGCCCCGAGTCCGAGTCCGAGACCGAGTCGTGAACCTTCGAGTCCGAGTCCGAGACCGAGACCGAGACCGAGACCGAGTCCGGCACAAACGGACTCGAGTCACACATCACTGCAATTGGTTAACAACAGAAAATGATTTCTTTATATCAATAATTCGATGCTCAGTTATGCTAAACTGCTTTACAAAGGCGCCCTGCAAGAATGAAGAATTCTTTTCTTGATATCAAGAAATTAATTCTTGATGTCAAGGAATGAGTTCTTGATATCAAGAAATGAATTTTTTTGGTTAAAGGGATCTCGTAACTTTGTTGACATGTGCAAAAACTGATGAATGGTTGATGCAATGTATATTGTTGTTATCTTATATGTCCACAGGGTATTGTGTGAAAATTTCAAGTCAAATGGACATTGTATGGCCAAGTAATGAGTGAAAATGCAAAGTGATATTCAGTAACTCACTGCACTCACTTTGTACACGGAAGAAAAACTCGCCCGCAGTATTTCTTATCTGAATACTTCAATCATTGAAAAAAATTTGAAAAACCGAAACCGGTCCCATGATTTTATTGTTAATACGAATACAACAAGGTATAAGGGAACCGCTAGAATTTAAATTTTATTTTGAGGATTTGGACAATGTTACTAAGTCCCTTTAAGCAATGGTAATTCTTGATATCAGGAATAGGAAATAAATGTTAAAACGGCTAGCCATGACTGGTCATGCGCACACACTCAAACAATTCCAACAAATTTAACAAATTCCAAATCAAACAAGCGTGAATTACTGGCTATTGTATTAATAGACAATGCGTGGAAATAAGGTCAAGGCATGACCTCGAAGAAGTCACACTGAAAAGATCGCGTGCACAATGCAATCGGGCTGACTCACTGCGAACTGATGTAATTCCAAGGTCGCTAGCCCATGCCCACTGTACGATCTTGCCCGAATAGGAGCGATCCCCTGAGATCTGTGGTTAGATCGCAAAGTGGGCACCAATGGCCGCACCAGATCGCCGCGCATGCGATCGAGACCGATCTGGTCGCCAGATTTGTGAACATGTCAAAACCCCGGCGACCGCAACCGACACCACCCTTGCGGACGAGTTTCATCGATCTGGTGCGGCCACTGGTGCCCACTTTGCGACTTAACCACAGGTCTCAGGGGATCGCTCCTATTCGGGCAAGATTGCTCTAGATCGCTTAGCCCAGATCGCACAGTGGGCACTGGGCTCTAGATGTAAACTCTTTAGTAAATGTGTATATAGATCGAATAGGCCCTTCATAAAGTTGTATATACTTCATGAACATAATCAAACGCAACTGAGCTTTATTAGAATACCACATTGACAAGGTGGTTGTATACTAACACATTTCCTGGAATGCACGGTACGCGGTAAACTAGGGCGTGTGAATCGAACATAATAATACATTAACAAACACAATCATAAGGATTTATAAATCGACTACAGTACAACATCAGAAGCACGCACGCATTACGCATCGGTTGAAAAAATCCACCATGTGCTATGAAATCCAATCTTGTGGAAAGGTCAGTCTCTCATAGGATAAAACGTGTTTCGTCGCTGTGGCGAAACGAAAACTCAGAGATCGAAATGGCGCAAGTTATGGACGCGTACACATGTACATGTACACATCATTGTACACATATGACTGTTAGCCTCTCTTAACGCGTACAATCGGTATAAGCCCCCCCCCCCCCCTCCCCCCCCCTCCCCCCCCCCCCCCCCCCGTATGTGCCATTTGGTCGCGTTATCTGAACTGACGCGCCTTAACGCTCCCAACGCGCCCTTTCGGCAAAACCTGGGGGGGGGGGGGGGGTGGGGCTTTGGACGAATGGTCAGGTCCCAGTCAACGCGACGGGACGCTACCCACCCTTTCGGCATAAGCCCTTTTTAGTTGACCCCTCTTGTTTCCAATATGTATATCTTTTTTGTGTGTAAATTGTTATAATTAATTTGTAATGTTTTGTTTGAAGCAAGAATCAAATTGAAATTGAAATTGAATTGAAATTTCATTTTTTTTGGATTAACGAACTTCATCTTCATTTCATTTTCAGGTTTAACAAACCCCTTGCGATTTTCGGAATAACGGGCTGTAACCGAAAGAGAGAGGGATAAGAAGAAGAAGAAGAAGAAGAAGAAGAAGAAGAAGAAGAAGAAGAAGAAGAAGAAGAAGAAGAAGACAATTAAAATTATGTCAAATATAAAACAAAACAAAGATTGAACTATGAGTTTACAAAACATAATTATTTGAACAAATACAAGCTCAAGTTTCAAGTTTATTTCTACATCTGAATAAAAAACATTGTTAAATACAAAATATAAACAGTGAAATATGTACAATGAGATATAGACATTTAGCAAAAACATCTATAAAGACACAGTACGAGGAAGCAGGTATCAATATTCATAACCTTGGGGGGGGGGGGGGGGGGGGTAACAAAGGCCATAAGACCTATCAAAGGTTTTTCCCAAGATAATACACGTAACATAAGTATGCTCCGGTGTTGATAGAATAAGTTAGGGTATATAAAGCAATACAAATAACAATTACAAAAAACAAGACAGGGCTACCTACTACTACTATACGATACAGAAAACACATGAGGCAAATCATACACTATAATGTTATCCATAATGCTATTGTAGGACATTTTGTTTACTTCATTCCATGTTCTTGATCCAGCATTAGTGATTGTTGTTCTTGAAAGAAATTAAATTAGATATAAATATACAAATTATTAGATTGATAAGTTTAATATCGTGTAATATTTTATATCAAACGATCATCGAAACATAATTATAGTTGTAAATGTTTACAATTAATACTAATACATATGGCTGTTGTTTATGTACAATAAATATTGCTAAAAATAGTAATTTCTGAAAGAAAGGAGTAGTTTGTTATAAATGTTGGAAATCAAAAATTACTCTTATTGCTCAGTTTCCTCACACAGCATTGCAGTAGCTGTGATGAGGCAAAATCATAGTATTATTTAATTAACAATGACATTAAAGGGACTTTCTGCCTTTTATAAATCATCCAAAAAGTTTCCAATATCTAGATAGGGATAAATATGACACCCATGTGAAATTTTTAATCGAACAACATTGTAAGTTAGATCTTTGAGTGAAAAACTACCAAGAAAATATAGCAAAGATCGCGACTCCTCAATGTCCTACATTTCGGCCACTTGCTGTGTTAAAGTCATACCTGTAAAGTGTCCAAATCCACGAAAATTACTTGGAGCTTCATCGTTTCTCTTCTACCGTGTTGTTTAGCTTATGGTAAGAGAAGAATAAAATAGGGTTTGATTTTTTCAAATGTCCCTTTAGTATGAAGATAATTATCATTGAAAATCATTATTTCTAAAGCGTTAATCAACGCAATTGAAAAAAAGTACAATTGTCTCAGCTGAGAACGTCCGCATGCAGCACCCGTGAGAACATTCTGGAGATTGAACTTTGAGCCGAGCGAGTTCAAATTCCATGAATTATGTACTACGTGTGTAAAAATACACGGCCCGGGTGCGAATATCTCAAACGGAGCATTCATTACTACGACAAAAGTATGGCAGATCATCAGTATTCGGTGATAAAATATGAACTCAATATTCGTTTTTTTCACTAGGTAAACAGTGTTCGTTTTCTTTCAAACTTTCACAAATCTTTCAATTGTATTTTACAATGATATTGATGTAGGATTGAAGTCTCAAATGTCATTTTGTGCAATATATGACACTTTACAGGCATCACTTTAAGCTGATTCATTGTCATAATACAGCTAGCATGAACTTATTTACGAGAAACCTGTGTATAGATACATTTTCTGATATGCATGCTACAAATAACAATCTCAAATGCCAAAAAGAAGGAAAATATATGAAGTTTGAAGAATATTTCAGTAGTTGATTGATTCTTCGGTCATTAAGTTGCACACGGCAAACACAGGCAGTTTAGCGAGCACTCAAAGTCTTCACAGATATTCTGGAATATTTTATTCTGATGTATGCGTGCTAACCCTAGAAACAATTAACCAGTTAATAAATAAAACAATCGGTCTATGTATAGCACCGAATCCTGACTAGGCAAAGTAATGGAGAGCTTAGCGTATACTCCCCGCCGTGACCCCGTCGCAAACCCCGCAAGTATGAGCGGTGCAGAGAGTGAGATCGATTAATTAGCACCGCTCAACTACCGTGAACGAATTTACAGACGGGCGAAAGATCATGAATGGGATAATAAAACGCGTCTTGCGTTGTATTATTTGGAGGTTTATAACCAATTTTGACTCCATGAATAGGAGGTTTCAAGCCCTAATTGTTTTCAGGCAAGTGCTGTTAAATGACATTTCTTTCATATAAGACAATAACCTCGCAACTCTGGAAATTTGGCTTGCAAAAAGGGGACAGTCCCTTTTAGAGGACCAACTCTTTGTATTATATGTATTGCACCTACAGCCTTCTTTTCAAATCAATTTGCTTACAACTATTACAACTACGTGTATTAGTACGCGACTTAGGTAGGGTAAGATAGTTATGAACCGGAATATATTTATAAAATCACAATGTGGTAATTCTAGTAAGGCTTAAGTAATTCATGTTTTGTTTGTCATGCATTGGACTATAGTTCATACCGGGGGAATACGTTTCGTGATTGTTCTTCTTGCAATTTCAGCCTTTGGTCCAAGCTACTGACGAACAGCTTTAGGCGATTGGCGCAGATATACAACACTGACTTGGATGATAACATCGATTTCACGGTAAGGTGACCCTGGATTAGTATGATCGTCTTATACGAACGACGGACGAGTTACATATTTCTAGAAGTGCCGATTATGATACAAAATCAGCCATAAAATAACTAACACTGTGACATTGAAAGAAGAGAAGAATGTGTCCGTTTATAATTTGTCATGTTTGCTAATAAAATTATAACAAATTAGGAGTGTTTAAACCGTCATTACCTTACATAATTGTAGGCACCTTCTCATATGGCATGTCTCCGGTAATATGTAAATCTCCTTTGATCTTGACTATGATCACTAGCAATGTGACTTCACATCCTTCACATTTTGGTTTCAAACTTTTAGTAGGAGTGGGACTATTATTTAGAAGCAAATCATACATGTTCGTTTACACAATTGACACGTTGTATTCAACATGAGCATTAACACACCATAATAATATTGGGGTGTTCCCACACATGAATAGCCTATCCGATAGGCATCGTGCTGTCTAGCAGGTTCTACAACGGAAGTGTACTAACCGCGAAAGGCCGAGTTTGAGCGCGCAACGCGAAGCCTATCGTCAGTCGTGAACGTGAAAAGTTTTATTTTCTTTTATTTACATTGTTTCGTTCGTAGAAAATCTACGAAGCACATATTCATATGCCACGGACCAGGTAGATCAGCTGTTTGTGAGTGTTAGTCTTCGTTTGAAAGCTGCCTTGTAAAACCAAACGTGCAACCTTGCACAATACAATGTTAGTGGCATAGAGTAGGTGTTATTATAGGGTCTCCGCGAAGGACTAGCGTAGGCTGTATGCACTGAACACCGCTGATGCGGACGCGTCAATTGTGTATAGGGTACGTCATTACAAAATATGTTGTTTTCTTAAAATAAAAAAAAGGAGTTAAGATTTGATATGGATGCAAAAAGGTATTTCTTTGCTTTAGTTTTTATTGTAATGTATCTCATATTTTATAATTATGATAGTTATGATAATATTAATGTCTGATACTAAATAAACCCCTTAATACACGGTGGAGCACGCCACCGATGAGACAGACAGTATCCAGATCTAGCGATCTGATTGGTTGATTATTTCTCTCATGAATTAGTAATGCCTTATTCTCTTTGCTCATTAATAAATAACTGCGAATCGAGTGACTAAATGCTATATATGGGAGCCAGTTTAATAGTATCTAGTTAGCTCGCGATCGCATACAGAATCTCCAAGCCATATAGAGCCTTGAATAAAGGCTGACACATGAATGACAAGGGAGGCAAGAGTGCATGCATCCAGGATTATACGTTATACGTTTTAAAGTTATTATGTTGTTTCCATCGTTTGTTATTAAAAAATGTACATGTTACAAACATGCATCATATTTATAGTTAATTCACAACCTCAATCATGAAATTAAGGAAATTGTAATCCATATTTAGTGGAATTGCTGCGTATAGGTGAACATGAGTTTCATGCAAATTTAAATGTTGCCCTTTAAAATAATAGTCCATTGGGCAGAAACCTCAAATTTCACGTATTGGAGGGGAAAATTGTAGTTGCTTTTTTTGAAACACTATTCATGCCTAGATGTTGTTTTAATGTCATAACCCGTGCATAGTCGTCGCTTTATATGGGATATCACTGCATTTCTGCATTAACTTGCATAAATTAATAATTTATGCAAATTAATTCAGAAGTTCTCTGTCTATAAATCACAAATTATTGTTCAGAACTCGCTCCTTTCTTGCATAGATATTCTATAATGACTTTATAACAAGTTACCAACATTGAACATTGCGGCAGCCAACATTTTCCTTCTGTATTTCTTTATTTGGGGAATTTATTATGTATTTCATTGTTTTTTCCACTTTTTTTCTTTTTCGACAGAATCAATTATTGACCATTTTTCTAATATTTTTAACCCAAAATTAAATAATTGCAGTCATTATAATTTTAGTGTATTTTTGGAAAAAAAATGTTCCATAGGATTGGTACACATATCACAAAAATGAGCGATTTCACTTACCAATGTCACGTGACTTCGGTTGACCCGGTCGTCGCGAATTGGTCGCAAAAGTTGCGCAAGACTTAACAAAAAAACTCATAAATTCGCACGGCGATACCTGCGGGCCGACATACACTTACAAAAGGTCATTTGACTTCACAACGGTATACCCGGTCAACGCAAGTTTGGTCTCAAAGTTGCGTAGGACTTAAATTCAATATCGCGCAAAACGCCACCCCCCCCCCCCCCCCCTCATTATGTATCCAAGGAAAACAAATCAATTTCCATAGGATTTGTACACAAATCATAAAATGTAGCGATTTGGAGGCCGACATTCACTTATAAAAAGTCACGTGACTTCGGAACGGTATATACCCGGTCGTCGCAAATTTGGTCTTAGAGTTGCGCAGGACTTCAATTAAAAAACAAATTATAAAGTCGTAATTATCACGCAAAACGTCCCGACGTCGCCGATTTATACGTATACAGTATGTACAATAATCAGTACACATTATGTATGGTCAAATATTAGTATGGCCAAAAAGTATGAAAAGCTACACCTGTTAAAAGGTTATCACAGATTAATATAAATTATACCAACAATTTAGTATAGGTAACATTTTGTCCCTTTAGATGGTACCGACTTTCTGGTCTGGCCCATGGACTACTTCGTCAGCGGTTCAGTCGATGAGTCGTTGTAGTCCTATAGTTATGGCATGGTTATGTTTATTTCCGGGTTCTATGGATTGGTTACATGTTACTTTACATGCTTTATATGTGTTTTTTTTCATAGCGACATGTTGTAATGTTTTTATTTTTCTATATTCATTGTTGTCCGCTTGTTATTGAGTTATAAACAGCGAGAACTAACAAGGAACAGAAGTATTTTAAATCAAATGTGTTGCATTGATATGTTTATTCCTTCTTTTTTTAGGAAAGGGAACCGTAATCATGGAAAACCTTGCAAATATTGACATGTCTAGTAGTCAGGAATTACGAATTAGTATTGAATCTTGAATCTTGTTATTTGTTGTCATAATTAATTGCTACGTGCATTATTTCAATACAAACCTTTAACCTGTACATGAACATGTGTTATGTGTATGTAATGTGTTACGAATGACATTAATGCATGATATAAGTATAAATAAATGCATATAATTGTATTCAATCGGAGAAGGGTTGTTATGGTATTGAAAATATAATAAGGTACATGTATTTTAATTGAACGCTTAATCTCTTAACACAAACGTGTTCACGGAATGCTTATGTCATTAATTGTTTGTACTGTACATGCATATCAAATAGTATATTGGAGTCTTCTGCTTTAAAGGGGTAGTTCAGTTTTGGTATAGAGGGCGCTGCACGAAATATTGTTTTTGGTGAGATAATTTGAAAGAGCATTTTAATGAACCTAATGTTATTATAATCGGTTTAAAAACGGCTGAAATATCAATATATATCTGATGGAAATAAATCTAGGGCCCCAGATTCATTCGATGATTTTTATTTTTTTTAAATAAAAACAAATGCTAATAAACACTTTTGTTTTTAATTTCCAAAAGAGGTATTTAAATAGTTGTTCATGATCTCTACATTTATTGATTATTTCAACAAAACATCATATACATAATTCTGTATGAAAAGAGGTTGAAACAAATGCTTTTCTAGAGAGCGCCCTCTTTTGTTATAATGGCTTTTCTGAATGATAACATGATGTTTACTTAGGCTTTTGTAATTTTATACACCTTTCGAGCATGGTGGAGTTATAATTATTAGTGAGTAATGTTATTATGCAGGTTTTGTGTTACCTATGGCAGCGGTACACCGGAGCTACGCTTCTCCTGCGCTCTAGACAATAGCTGACCACAAGTACAGGAATGTTATTTGTTGTCCAATGAGGATCTGAATATAAAGATTATCTCACTTACTGAAACAAAAAAACCTCTCATGCATGCACAGACAATACCGTCCTGAACAATAGTCACCTCTATGCTTAAACTGTGCCGTCACACCCAAGCCACGCTCTACCCACGATCTAGACAATAGCTGATCACAATCACTGGAATGTATCTGCAAAATTGCTTTTGTCCAATGAGGATCTGAATGGGAAGATTATCTCACATGTGTCAATAGATATCCTTCCATGAATGCACAGACAATAGCTCGCTGAACAAAAGACTAGGTCGCCACGTTCGCTTCCGATATGTCGGAAAAGAACGTGGGTCTTCGGCGACCTACTCTTTTGTTCAGGAAGCCATTGCATGTCCATGCACGAGAGGCTATCCTTTCACCTATGCGCGATAATCCTCCCATGATTCATTCGTCATTTAATCATCGTTCGGACAATGCTTCGCCTCCCACTGCGAAATTTATGAATGGGGATAAGGAGCGCAGCGAGAACGGCTTGGGTGTGACGGCACTATTACTACGACCATTTTGGGGGTGTCCAAAATGGTCGTGGCAATGCCACGATCTGAGCATTTGTCAGGGAGCCATTGTATGTCCATGCATGAGAGGCTATCCTTTCACGCATGTACGATAAACCTCCAATTCTTTCGTCATTTAACACAATAATAGGCCACTCTAGCTACCCGTTACTACAATGCTTCACCTCGAAATTTATGAATGGGGATTAGGAGCACAGTACGAGCGTGGTAGGTCTGACGGGGGTATTATTAAGCTCAGCCAAACTGTGATACCCCGTTAAGACATTTTGTAATTTGTCAGCAATATAATAATGTTGAATCTGGGATAGTTGAATTTTGGTGTAGAGGGCGCTACTCAAAATATGTTTTGTGAGATAATGACAAACTGAGTGTCAAATTTGAAAGAGCATACAATTTTAATGACAGAATTAATTTTATTTGATGAAAATCGGTTCAGAAATGGCTGATATATCCATAAACATAACCATGTGTAACTATATGAGGCACCAAAACTATTCGATAATTTAATAACAAAATAATGTTTAATATGTTTCCTGTTCGCACAAATTTACAAAAGAGGTTTTAAAATAGTCGTTGATTATGTCTTTATCTAATCTCTATTTCACAACACATCACATATTGTATTACAAATGGTTGAAATCAATAAGGTTTTAGAAAGCACCATCTTGAGTTTTAACGACTGGTTTTGAACGATAGCAGGAATTTCCTTACCGGTATCATTTGTAATGTTTTATTCATTTCGAGCATGGTAGAGTTCTCACTAATAGTTTGTAATGTAATAGTGCTTGTTTTGGTTACTAAAATTCACTTTGACCAAAACTGTATACTCTCTTTACCAAAACTCAAATATCACTTTAATATGCGAGTAGAATAACTGATGATCAAGGCAATGAAGCAATGAGAGTTATGTACCAGAGCTTGGTAGTCACAATAACAATTCACCGAATACATAACAGTGGTTTGCAATGCTAGTACTTACTTATAGATCGAGATAGGTGAATTTTACTTCAACTTCAAGACAATTTGTTACAATTTGCGTTGTTATCCGTGTTTATGAAATGAAGAGAATAACTCTAATGGTAACTGGTTATTAAACAGGGTTGTACAAACATACCTGATTTTTAATATACGTACATGTTCATGACAATACCATTCTTTTCCAAGAAAGATACTGATATGTTGAAGGTATTATTTAAAGGGATAGAGAGGGCGCTACACATAATTATTTTTTTGTGAGATAATGAAAAAATGAGTGTAAAATTTGAAAGAGCATAATATTTGAATGACAGAATGAACTCTATTTGATAAAAATCGGTTCAGAAACGGCTGAAATATCCATACACGTAACCATTTGTAATAAATGTGGGGCCCCACGAATATTAGCTAATTTTCAACCAACCTGTACAAATTTTTAAAAAATGCTTCCTCTTTTCAACAAATTTCAAAAGAAGTTTTTTTAATAGTTTTTGATTATCTAATCACTATTTTTACGAACCTTCACTTGCACAATATTTTATTTAAAATGGTTTATACCAATGTGTTTTTAGAAAGCGCCATCTTGAGTTTGAACTCCTCTGTTTGAATGATAAAAGGCTTTTTACTCAGTCGTTTGTGATTTTAAATTCCTTTCAAGCATGGTAGAGTTATAACTATTAGTTTGTAATGCAATGGTGCAGGTTTTGGTTACTAACATTCAGTTTGACCAAAACTGTATTCTCTTTACCAGAACTCAACTATCCTTTAACAGAAGATTGACTCTATTTCGAGCTACTATATACTATGTTTAGTATGATTGTGTTACTGACGAAGTCATGTTTATGTCATTGATATTGTAAATAGATTTTGTTCTTTGGAACCATTAGAAGTTATAATTGCAATAAACATTTATTCTTAATTATGTAAATACAACTGATGGCCATGTAAATCGCATGTAATGCTCTGCGTCGTGTAATAATTTTGAATATATTCGAAGCTCAATTATGATCCAACCAAAAATAAATACTTTGACATTATTGAAAATGTAGTGTTACATAATAACATCCATATTGTATTGGTTGTCGCCTTGCGTGGCTGACATGTACATTTTGTGCTCTGATATTTTGTGTAGTTTTGATTGTATTATTAGGTTATATTGTATTTTTGATTGTATCATTCTATTTTGTGATGTGCAAGGATACATGTGGCCAAATCTGGTATTGTATTTTGCTGTATTTGGTGAGATAGTTTATGCTATACTTTTGTACAAGTTTTGATTTGAACTACACTAAATCTGTAAGCCATCTTGTATGTACAGTGCCTATGCACTTCACTTTCATCTGTTCCCTATTCATGTTTGCTCAACTTTAACAGAGAGCCTATTATTCTCTAATTCATTGTTGCTTGAGTAGTATAATGGATCTATTGAGACTTTGGCTCATCATTCACATTGTATCTGCTTTTCAAGTCTCAACTACAGGTATACACTATCATGTATGTGTACAGGGACATTCAGATAAATCAGTGTCCTTGATTCATTGCAACAACTTCAAACACAGACTGCTGTATTACAGGAATTCATCTGCAACATTTCAGCTCAACTTACTGAAATCCGGCGATGTCGACCCTAATCCAGGACCGACAGTGGAGCATGATCAAAGGGACCATCGCGCTCCCATACATTCTACATCCTACAATAGAACTGGAGAACGCATTGTATACAACAGAGAGATTCTGCTGCAGTGCAACCCTGCACGTGGTTTGCCAAATATTCTTCACAGAACAGGCAAGAACAGGGGCATGCTTAATGAGAATGTATGGAGAGGGATTAAGGAACTGGGTATCCAGACACATCTTCGAGGGAAGAGATGGGGGCAGAAGAAGAATGTTAGGACACGGACAGGAGGGAGCATAATTATTGTAAGCTCCCCTTCACCTACATGTATACCAGTGATCACTCATCAAACATGAAACTGGACATCAAGAAACCCAGAGAGAGGAACGTAGACAATCTTAAGGTAGTGTCAAACTTAAGCAATTCCCTTGTAGAGTTTAATTGTAATGTATGTTTATGGAATGCACATTCTGTTAGAAACAAAACTGTCTGTATCACTGAATATGTTCACGAACACGACTTTGACATTATGTTTATTACAGAAACGTGGCTTAACTCACAGGATGATGTGATAATTGGGGAGTTAACTCCTATAGGATATTCTTTCATAAATTCACCTAGAAATGCTAGTACACGTGGGGGTGGCATTGGTGTATTGTACAAGTCCACTATCAAGTTGATGATGAAAAGCTCTGTTTTGACTTTTTCCACTTTCGAATATGCACACATTACTGATCTGTCATGTTCGATTAATGTTTTCATTGTATACAGACCACCACCCTCTTTAGTAAATAGATTTACATCTCTGGAGTTCCTGAGTGAATTTGATGAATTTGTAAGTGAGATATCACTGTATTCAGGGAAATTGGTGTTATTAGGAGACTTTAATGTCCACTGGGAAGATATGACTAAAAATGATGTACTCCATATGAAGAGCACCATAACATCTGCTGGGCTCATCCAACATGTCCGTGGTCCAACACATAACATGGGCCACACCTTAGATTTAATTTTTACTCGTGTCGAATCAGTAATATTAGGTTGTGACATAGTTGTAACATGCATTTCTGATCATTATATGATCTGCTTCTCACTGCCTAAACAGAAACCAGAGCCAATCTCTATTACTTCTACTATACGTAACTATCGATTGACAAAGTTCAATTCTCCAATGCTTTCAAAGTGTCATCTCAACCTGAAGGATTAGATTGTGAGTCTTTGTTTGATTGGTATGTTTCTGGAGTCACTAAGGTACTTGATACCTATGCTCCATCTGAAACAAAGTCTCGCCCTTTGAAATTACGTATGCCTTGGTTTAATGAGTCCACACTTGTGGCTCGCCAACATCGCCGTAAAGCAGAACGCAAATGGCGTAAAACAAGACTGGACTCAGATCGTAAATTGTTCATAGAAGCAAATGAGAATGTATGTCAAGTCATTAAAGGGACTTAGTAACATTGTCCAAATCCTCAAAATAAAATTTTAATTCTAGCGGTTCCCTTATACCTTGTTGTATTCGTATTAACAATAAAATCACGGGACAGGTTTCGGTTTTTCAAATTTCCCTTTCGTTACAAAGATATGTATGATTGAAGTATTCAGATAAGAAAAACTCCGGGCGAGTTTTTCTTCCGTGTACAAAGTGAGTGCAGTGAGTTACTGAATATCACTTTGCATTTTCGCTCATTACTTGGCCATACAATGTCCATTTGACTTGAAATTTTCACACAATACCCTGTGGACATATGAGATAACAACAATATGCATTGCATCAACCATTCATCACTTTTTGCACATGACAACAAAGTTACTAGATCCCTTTAATGTCGCTAAAGAACTTTTTGAAAGATAAGTTGGGCTCATGTACTGTTAAGGAGGTATATCACATTATTCATTCACTTTTGAATAAGAAGTCAAGTCACCTCCCCTTGTATGATTCTGCATCCAGATTAGCTAATACATTTTCTTTGTTTTTTGTTGGAAAGATAAGAAAAATTAGAGATGAAATAGATGCTTGCAACGGACTTGTTGAAACTCAATTTGGCGATATTGTGAATGAAGATATTCCTCTTTTTGAGAATTTTCAGTTGCTTACACAATCAGATTTGTCCACAATTATTATGTCATCTGCTACTAAATCTTGTCAACTTGATCCCATTCCAACATGGCTTCTGAAAGAGAACCTTGATCATGTACTATAGTTGCTGACAAGCATAGTCAACCAATCTCTTTCTACAGGTACTTTCCCTAAAGGAGCACACTCAGCAATAATTAAACCAGTTTTGAAAAAACCCAGTCTGGACCAAAATGAACTTACAAATTATAGACCAGTGTCAAACTTAACATTTGTAGGTAAACTCATTGAGAAAGCAGCTTGTAAACAGTTAGAACATCACATTGAATGTAATAATCTTTTTGATTCTTTCCAATCTGCTTACAGATCAAGGCACAGCACTGAGTCAGCTTTAGTAAAAGTAAAACATTATATTATGTTTGCTATTGATTCAAATAAGGTTGTTCTTATGGTACTTTTAGATTTATCAGTCGCATTTGATACAATCGATCATCAAATATTTATATCCCGTTTATTTAAACGAATAGGTGTTAGGTCAACGGTTTTGTCCTGGTTTCAGTCATACCTCTCTGGATGGTCTTCTCAAGTTGACATTGCAGGCAAATTGTCAAATCCAATAACGTTAGAATTTGGACTTCCCCAGGGATCAATAGTAGGACCCATAGGGTACTCAATTTATACGCTTCCAGTTGGGGAGATTGCCCGTCATTTTGAAATTAATTACCATCTCTATGCCGATGACATACAGTTATATATTTCTTTTGACCCAGAACTTCAGGAGCTCTTGAGAATACCCTTTCTAAACTTCAAACATGTATTGAAAATATTAGGAAATGGATGGTAGTAAATAAGTTGAAATTGAATGATTCAAAGACTGAATTTTTTGTTGCAGCTTCAGCCCACAACCTGCGCAATCTTCCAAATGTTCAGTTGAATGTTGGTAATACACTCATTAGCCCTTCAGAAACAATAAGGAATCTTGGCGTTATCTTTGATCATTTTGATCATCGCATGTCAATGTCTCACCATATTTCTCACATTTGTAGTACTGTAACATTTTATTTAAGGAATATTGCTAGAATCAGGAGGTTTATTGATCAATCTGCCTATCATAATGCTGTGCGTTCTCTAGTTCTATCTCGTATTGATTATTGTAATGGGCTTCTCTCTTCCATTCCTTCAACTCAATTGAATCGTGTGCAACGACTTCAAAATTGGGCAGCCCGATTGGTGTTTCAGGTTTCTAGGGACCACCCATCTCAGCCACTCTTGAATTCGTTGCATTGGCTTCCTTTGAAACAACGGATAATATTTAAATTACTCTTGTTTGTCTTTAAAATCCTCAATAATCAAGCACCAACATATCTAGATACTTGTTTGAATTTATACACACCTACCAGGAGGTTGAGGTCATCCAGTGATCCTCTCCGCCTCACATTTTCTGTTACTCGCACCTTGGCAGGTGATAGGACATTTACTGTATCTGCATCAAAACACTGGAATGATTTACCACATTTTATTAGACAGTCTCCATCAGTCAGTGCCTTCAGAAAGGCTCTGAAAACACATCTTTTTAGTAGTTTGTGATTGTATCATTTTTATTGTACGTGTATTTATAATTGTTGTTGAATTTGAATGTAAGCGCTTTGGGCCTTATGGGAAAAGCGCGGTATAAGTAATAATAATAATAATAATAATTTATTTAGCTTTTAGTACAAATTAGGACTAATGCAAATACATTGTGAAAAAGTACGTGAAATCATGATTGAGTAACGTTGTCATATTCGTACATCATTGTAGCTTTTCATGATTATACCTGTGTATGTACCCACATATGGTCATGTACCTAATCAAAATTGAAATTGTAGATATACATGTATTTAACAATTAGTTGTAGATCGTAACAATAGAATGCCAACATGACGGTTTAAAGTTTAGCACTATACCGTTTGTGTAATATATTCAACGGTTTCACCCTCTCTTTGCCTATGTTTCTTCATTGAGTGCATGGTCGGCCTGTTGATTAATACAAAATGTACAATACTTGTAACATGGAGCACTGCATGCACTAAACAATATTTTAAGACGTTGTCATAGTGTCAAACGTTGTTATGTAGTTTGTCTAAACATACTGTCGCTTGGCAAAATGCCATAGTAAGCTGTAGATTACTTTGTAATAATGTCTTTGTTCGAACTTTTACTTATCGAAAGGTACAAGCAAACAAAACATGGGAATTATTCTGTACAACCACGATGATGATTTCAATGTAGGAATCAATGGACCGGTTTATCACTTTAGTTCATTTAATTTCATGTCAGTCAATCAATGCATCATATTGAAGGATATACTGTAGATCAATAACGTATTACTAACGTGCTTCCTACTCCACTTTGCAATCCCCATGATAGGGTATATACACGACCATCAGGTATCAGTATCAGCAATGGGTTAGGACATAGCCGTAAAAGCCGTCTATATATTTGTCAATGGGTGAAGATATAATCCTGGTGTCCGTTTAGTCTGGTGTACGTTTTTGAGATATCTTTATATCAACTGCTCTTCTTCTATTTGTTACCTATATTAATTACCTCTGTTTATTTAGTTTGTTTGTATATATAATAATTTTTAAAAATATGAATAGTTGTATTGCTCAGTTATCTACCTAACGTTGTATCCATATTCCGACATTTCCTGGGTAGGTATCAGTCAAGTTTACATTGCCTATTGATTTGTAAATAGTACACGGATATAGTCTGTTTCGCTGTTTTAAACAATAATACTTTCCATTTAACATGCATATTTGATTAATATACAAATTAACGATTCTTGATTCTTGATAAATGTGTATCTATTTTGTTTTAATTGCGTGGCGATGATGATTGTAGTGATAATGATGATAAATATGGTGTGTAGTAAAGTTCGTTATTTAACATGCTACCAAATCTTTCAATACAGAGTGGTGCCGATACTAATGACGCCGTTGAAGCTATAGTGTTAATAGTAATACTTGTGATGCTTGTGGTCATAATATCGATGTTTATTGTGATCATTGAAAATATTTGTCATTGTGATGTTAATGGTGGTATTACTGACAAGCGTAATGACGTTGGAGATAATGATGATGATGATTACCTTGCAACTGGTATATGGTATAGTGGCAAAGATAGAAGTACTACTCATTACGGGCTAAAGACATAATGGTCGATATTGTCGTGATGAACTAGATCAAAGTTGATTTTAATTACGACGACGAAGATGTTTAGGGAAACAATATTACATAACTTCATGCAGTTATGGTGGTGGTGGACAGTGGTATAAATAGAGATATAGTGGTATTGATGACGATGGTGATAATCATAATGAACGATGTCGTCGATGGTGATGATTATGGCGATGATGATGATGATGGTGATGATAATGGTGATGATGATTGTAACGATGATGATGGTGATGATAATGATGGTGGTGATGATGGTGATGATGATGATGGTGATGATGCTGATAACGATGACGGCATGATGGGGATGGTGATGGTAGTGGTGGTGCTTATGTTGATGTAAATGGTGATGATGGTGATGATGATGATGGAAATGATGATGATGGTGATGGAAATGATGATGATGAAGATAATGATGACAAATTGTTAGGTAGGAGTAACTCAAGGTCAAAGTTGTGTGATGATGGTGATAACAACTCCTAACAAAGCTGAGAATCAATATAAGCAGACATGAATATATCAAGGAACGGATTACAGAGTTCAAATAGGTGTGACAAGGTGTGACAAGGTGATCAGGACGAAACTTAATGTGGGAAAGCATGCTTTCATAAAGAAGACATAGGAAACCTTTCATTCGCAGTATAAATATTAGATTGAAAAGGAGACTATGGTAGTGAAAATTCTAGTATAGTCTGCCCTTCTACAACTGAAGCATGGACCATCATGAAACCCGACACGAACAAACAAGAGCCATTTGATATGCGGTCTTGTATTGGAGACGCATTCAGGTTTGAGATCAAATTGAATACACAAGGGAGGGAGTTGAAGAAGAGTGGACATTGAATGGAATCATACATACAGTCAATTCCGTGATAACTTAATTGTTCTTATACTCACCCTTATAATTTAACTATTATCATAATGTCACATCTTATAATTATATCGGCCTAATATCGTGACATACTATCCAAGTTCACACCTTGGATGGGTTGACCACAACGAGCATCATAATCTTGCCAGGTCGCCATGCATCCAGTCTTCTCCAAAACATACAATTACGGATCTCTATATGGCGTAAACATAATTAGCTATTACTAAAAGTTTGAAAATAATAAAGGGTCCAATATAGCATGCATCGAATGTGCATGAAACGCAAAGCCACGCTGCGTATATAGACGTGAATTGATCAATTCACTATCAACAAAACGGTTTTAAAGAATGTTTGGTAGATGTTCAGTGCATCTTGGTGGCGTAAACATAAGTTGGCATTACTTGTAACCTCACAACAGTGCACAATCAACAAATTTGCTATTATTAAAAGTTTGAGAAGAACAAAGGGTCCAATATTATGCATTGCATATGCATGCATACGCAAATCCATGTTGCGTATACAAATGTGAATTGTTTGATTTCCAGTGCATTTTGGTGCAAGACTCGTTATATCAATTATGATCATGTACGTCTAAGACCGTCCTTTATCGCCGTCATTTGAGAGACGCAAATGGCCCAGGTCTGGCCGAGAGTGCGCTTGAGAAGTAATTACGAGGAACAGAAAAGCTTTAATTTGCGGAAAAATGAAACGATGCATTTTTGATCAAATATCCATCCCAAACTGGTATCTACCCAGCTAGCCACCTGACGTCGGGCCGATGTCGAAAGTTGTTGGCCGGATGTCGGCATATCGCGGTTGGCTCGTCGTTAAAATGTCCGCCAGCCCAACATCGTCACTACGTCATTTTGTGATATATTGGCATAACGTCAATTTCCGACAATGGCCCAACATCATCTCATGACATTGGATCAACATAACATTATGATGTCGGCTCGAGGTTAAAATGTCCGCTAGCCCAACATTGTCACGACATCATTCTGTGATGTTGGCCCAAAGTCAATTTCCGCCAATGGCCCAATAAAAATCGATTAGACATGAATATGACATCTCAATGATGACGCCATAGCGATATTCTGCCGATGTCAACCTCTGGCAGCTATGAAACAAGTCGGCAAATGGTCATAAAATTGATAGTGCGAATGTCAATAGTCCGACATGAATATGACAACTCATACATGACGTCGGGCTAATATCGCGCCAATGTTGGAACTGATAGCAATTTAGGAGGTCGATAAATGGTTGTAAATTTAATGTTGTGCCGACGTCAATGATTAGACATGAATATGACATCTCAATGATGACGCCATAGCGATATTCTGCCGATGTCAACCTCTTGCAGCTATGAAACAAGTCGGCAAATGGTAATAAAATTGATGTTGCGCGAATGTCAATAGTCCGACATTAATATGACATCTCATACATGACGTCGGGCTAATATCGCGCCGATATTGGAACTGGTATCAATTTAAGAGGTCGATTAATGGTTGTGAAAGTATGTCGGGACAATGTTATTAATTGGACATCAATATAATATCTACAATATGATGACATGCCAATATCCCACCGACGTAAGAACATTCAGCAATGAAACAACCCGGTAAATGATCATAAAATTGATGTTGCGCAAATGTCAATAGTCCGACATTAATATGACATCTCATAATTGACGTCGGGCTAATATTGCACCGATGTTGGAACTGGTATCAATTTAAGAGGTCGCTTAATGGTTGTGAAAGTAATGTCGGGACAATGTTAATAATTGAACATCAATATGATATCAACAATATGATGTCAGACCGATATCCCGCCGACGTAAGAACATTCAGCATTGAAACCACTCGGCAAATGGTCATAAAATTGATATTGCTTCGATGTCAATATTGCGACATGAATATGACATCTCCAATTTGACGTCGACCTTATATCGCGCCAATCTTTGAACTGGCATCCATTTAAGAGGACGGTAAATGGTTGTCAAAGTAATGTCGGGACAATGTTATTAATTGAACATCAATATGATATCGACAATATGATGTCAGGCCGGTATCCCGCCGACGTAAGAACATTCAGCAATGAAACAACTCGGAAAATTGTCATAAAATTGATGTTGCGTTGATGTCAATAGCCCGACATGAATATGACATCTCATGAATGACGTCGGGCTAATATCGCGCCGATGTTGGAACTGATAGCAATTTAGGAGGTCGGTAAATGGTTGTTGAATTGATGTTGTGCCGACGACAATGATTAGACATGAATATGACATCTCAATTATGACGCCATAGCGATATCCTGCAGATGTCAGCCTCTGGCAGCTATGAAACAAGCCGGCAAATGGTCGCCAGTTCCGACATCGGTACAACATTGACCCAACGTCATATTTGAGCTGTCATATTTATGTATATTTAATAACATAAGCCCAACATCAAACATCGGACCTACATCAAATGTGGGGTCTCATATTCATGTCGCAGTACTGACATGGGCGCAACATCGATTTGATGACCATTTGCCTACTTGTTTTATTGCTGCCAATTCTGACATCGGCAAGATATCGGTGTGACGTCATAATTGAGATATCATATTGAGGTCCAATTAAAAACATTGGCCCGACATCAAGTTCACAACCATGTACCGACCTCTTAAATTGCTATCAGATGCAACATCATCACAATATCGGACTGACGTCCTAATAGAGATGTCATATTTATGTAGGAGCAATGACATCCGCCCGACATCTATTTAACAACCTTTCACCGACCTTTAAAATTGCTATAAGTTCGACATCTGTGCGGTATAGGCCCAAAGTTGTATTTGAGTTGTCATATTTATGTTTAATTAATAACATTGGCCTGACATAAATTTCACAACGTTTTACCGACCTCTTAAATTACTACCAGTTCCAACATCGGGGCGATAGAAGGCCGATTTTATATTTGAGATGTCATATTCATGTCGAATTATTGACATCGGCACAACATCCATTTAATGACTATTTAATGATTAGTTTCATTGGTGCCATTAATGACATCGGCAGGATATCGCTTTGGCGTCATAATTGAGATGTCATATGGATGTCCAATAAAAAAAAAACATTGGTCCGACATCAATGTTACAACCATTTACCGACCTCTTTAATTGCTACCAGTTCCAACATCGGCGCCAAATTATCCCGACGTCATATTGGAGATGTCATATTCATGTCAGAATATTGACATCGGCTGAACATCGATTTCATGACTATTTGCCGACTTGTGTCATTGCTGCCAATTCTGACATCGGCGCGATATCGGCTTGACGTCATATTTGTGATGTCATATTGATGTCCAATTAATAACATGCTCCGACATCAATTCCACAACCATTTACCGTCCTCTTAAAATGATTTATTCCGACATGCTAAGAAGAGGTGTATATATATTATACCGATTGCGACCTATGTTTGTAGGACGATAGGATGATAGGTTTAGGAGTAGGCAATAGGTGTAGGATAGGATATTTATAGAATTATGATTTATCAATGAATGTGTGTAAAGGTTAAACAAAATGCATAGATCGGACGTGGAATCCATGCATGTTTTCCACTTTCTTTTTACGTTTTTGATGTTGGTCCTACGTTGGCCATTTGACATTGGGCCATTGTCAAATTTTGATGTTGGTCCAGCATCGGAAAATGACGTTGGGCCAATGTTGGGTTAGCGGACATTCAAACGTCGGGCGAACGTCAAGATTTGATGTTGGGCCAACGTCAAGATTTGATTTGGGGCCAACAATAAAAAATTACGTTGGGCTAATGTCGGGCTGGCGGACATTTTAATGTCGGGCCAACGTCAGGATTTGATATTGGGCCATTGGCGGAAATTGAAGTTGGGCCAACATCTCATAATGATGTCGTGACAATGTTGGGCTAGCGGACATTTTAAAGGCAAAGTTGAGTTTTGGTAGAGAGGGCGCTAGACTACTTAATTGGTTTGTGAGGTAATGAAAAACTGAGTGTAAAATTTGAAAGAGCATAATATTTAAACAATAAAATCATCTTTGTTTGATCAAAATCGGTTCAGAAACGGCTGAAATATCCATAAATATAACAATTTGTAATAAACCCGGGCCCCCGGGTTTATTAGAGAATTTTGAACCAGCCGTTAAAATTTCAAAAAAAATGCTTCCTCTTTTCAAAAAGTTACAAAATAGGTATTTAAATAGTTGTTAGTTATTTCTCTATCTAATCACTATTTCAACAAAGCATCACATGCACAATATTTTATTCAAAATGGTTGAAACCGATGAGTGTTTAGAGAGCGCCCTCTTACGTTTTAACGGCTCTTTTTGAATGATAACATGATCTTTACTACGTCATTTGTAATTTTGTGTTCATTTCTAGTTATAACTATTAGTTTGTAATGTAATGATGCAGGTTTTGGTTACTAAAATTCAGTTTTCACAGAACTAAACTATCCCTTTAACCTCGAGCCGACATCATAATGTTATGATGGTCCAATGTCATGAGTTGATGTTGGACCATTGTCGGAAATTGACGTTATGCCAATATCACAAAATGACGTAGTGACTATGTTGGGCTGGCGGACATTTTAACGTCGAGCCCACATCAGAATTTGATATCTGTCCTATGTCAGGATTCGGTGTTGGGCCATTGTCGGAAATTGACATTTGCCCGACATCACAAAATGATGTTGGGACAATGTTGGGCTGGCGGACATTTTAACATCGGGCCGACGTCAGAACTTGATGTTCTCTCAACGTCAGGAATCGATGTTGGGCCTACGTTAGAACTGACATTGGGCCATTGTCAATAATTGATGTTGGGCCGAAATCGCTAAATGGCGTTGGGCCAGCATTAAAAAAAGACATCGAGCTGATGTTGGGCTGGCGGACATTTTCACGTCTCGGTGACGTCGCATGTCGCATGTTGGCCCAACGTCCCCTTACAACGAAAATGACATCGGCCCAACGTTGGCACGACGTGAGGTGGTTAGCTGGGTAATAGTCTGTAAATGTTCCGTCAAAAAGAAATATATCGGGCAGGGCTATGCAAATCGTAAACATCTATCGCTTCATGATGTTAAAGACTTTGCACTTTCGGAGGCCAACGTTTGTCAACTATGCACTTGCTCCATACAATGTGCGCCACAACCACAGCCACACCCGATACTAAGGCCATCGATCCAGGGAGCCCCAAAGAGGGATTGGTTGGTTTGGTTGATTGATTGAACGATTGGATGCATGCATACATTTATTTTAACCCCTGAGGGCGCACAGGAAGGCATAATCTTTTAGCAGGGGTGTCGATCCGTTTTTGAGATTGGGGGGCGAAATTTGAAAAATTTTCCAGAGTGACCACTGATTGACTGAGAGAGCTAAAAGCCCCACATTGGCATGCGCCCTGAAGTTTTATTATGCGCTCATTGAAAGTGTCTTGATGGCTCGAAGACCTGACTTTGGAGGGCACCCACATTTGGGGACAATAATGGGGGTCCAGGGGGCGGAGCCACCTGAAGCTTTTAGATCTCAGACATTTGCTCCTAGCATGGGTGTTAAAATTGTATAAAATAGTGAACCTACTCATAACGTATTTTTAAAGGGCATAGCGAGGAAAAGACTGAGCCTTGCATGAGATGGATCCACGTGATCATGTATACTATAGAGCAATTAATCGATATAGTCTAGGGCATTGGGCTCCCATGAAAGCAAGGGCGTCAACAATTTCTCAAACGTGTAGGGGAGACATTGCGAGGAAGCGAAGCGACCGTGCGGGGGAGGGTGTGTGCCCCTCCCACAGTAGGGAGCTTTCGTATTTTTGGGCGTGAAATTGTGCGATTTGGTGGACACCTGAAACAGAAATTTCACGTAATATGAAGTATATAGGTATGGAACCAAACAGACATAATGACAAAGAGAGGGGGACAATCTGCTCCTTTTTCAAATGTGGGGGGGGGGGGGGGGGGGTGGTGGGGGGGGGGGGCATGATATTCCAATTTGATTTGCGTTCAGCGCATATGTACCGAGATTATTTTATTTTCTGTGATGGTGTGCTATCTATAGATGAGGGTTTAATAAACTTTGTTTGAGGTGTGCGTTTGAGACATTACGCTGCCCAACACATTTTAAAAGGTGAGTTCCCGCAACCCAAATGAAACTTGCAATATGAGAAACTGTATACGCGCGTAGCGCGCGGCAAAAAAGAGATCTACAGTCCTTTTCAAACTAAAAACGGCTATTTGGAAGATTAATTATTGATAAATGTGTCTTTCCCCTCTTTGGCATTATATCACTCGATTTTTTTCTTCCTCATTTTCGGAATTATTGGAGGAGCGACCGCCCTCCTGCCCCTTCAGGATCGACACCCCTGTCGTTTAGCTTAACGGGTACCGCCAACACAAATAATGTTCTTATAAATACAAGGTAAAACATTTTGAATAGTCTATTCCACCAAAAAGTTCAGAATAATACGTGTCGGGAAAAAATTGTATAATTAAAAAAAGCATTACCATACTACCCAGCTAGCCACCTGACGTTGGGCCGATGTCGGAATTTGGTTGCCGGATGTCGGCATATCGCCGTTGGCTCGAGGTTAAAATGTCCGCCAGCCCAACATCGTCACGACGTCATTTTTGTGATATATTGGCATAAGGTCATTTTCCGACAATGGCCCAACATCATGTCATGAGATGATGTTGGGCCATTGTCGGAAAATGACGATATGCCAATATATCACAAAAATGACGTCGTGACGATGTTGGGCTGGCGGACATTTTAACCTCGAGCCAACGGCGATATGCCGACATCCGGCAACCAAATTCCGACATCGGCCCAACGTCAGGTGGCTAGCTGGGTACGAGTATGTTTACAGGTCTGCATAGAAAGACTACATTTTGTCTAGAGGGAATGCATCGTCCGTGATTGAATTATTATGGTGTTTTCGCAATCTCAATGGGCAAAATCGAGAACTTCGTATAGTAACAACGGGCCGACTGTTCTTGGGTTGAAATCAGTGACGGGCTTTGGTCAGAATTACGTCGGTCATTATGCACGACGGGTGAACCAACACTCAGCGCACTTGTAGCGAGGTAACCATTCATGACAATCGCTCGTACGTGCAGGGCGCTGCTAGCATGGATTCGAATTCGACGAATTAAACAAGTTTTTCGCTGTGTTTTGTTTTTATTAGACTTATAACGAGCTAAGTATAAAATGAAAATGTTTTAATACAAGTTTAAATTAGTGTAATTGTTGAAATAGTATTAACAAGCCGTTTTGCGGCTCGGTCGACGACACTACTTGGATACTCGTGGCAGTTGTGTATGGAAGCAGGAGCCCGTCAAAAACACGGATATACGTCGTGTAGTAATTCCATTTACTACACTACCTAAATAATTACGTCGTGTAGTAATTCGAATTACTACACTACCTAAATAATTACGTCGTGTAGTAATTCGAATTACTACACGACGTAATTCCGAATTACTGCCCAACGATTTAATGTCATGACGTTAAATGAATTAGTGTCGCTACATCAAATAATTAAGGTCGTGTAGTAATTCCAATTACTACACTACCTAAATAATTACGTCGTGTAGTAATTAGAATTACTACACGACGTATATCCATGTTTATGATGGTCTCCTGCTTCCATAGTTGTGCGCCCCTCGTGCGCACATAATACATAAACAATGCATATGCTTGCGAGTCAACAATACAAACCAGCCATGCATTGTCTACGCATTGCCTGTGACAATTAAAGAGTGCTGACGTAATGCAGTCTACGTACGTACGGCAGCGTTCACCGAATTAGCAAAACTGCTTGTAAACGAGAGTTGTTTGAGCGCGGCGGGCCTAGCAATAGATCGCTCCCGCGTCGATGAAAGCTCCGTACGTCGCTGAGAAAAAATAACAATGTATCCAAACGTATGTGTGAGTAGAATTGGCGAATTCACGAACGTTTGGCGCATACGGAACCATGAGGACATGCTGGTTTCGTTAATGGTGGTAATTAATTCCATTGGTTATGCTTTACATAACTCTTTGTAAATGGTTGGGCATCTATGATATCACACAATGGTACCCAAACAATTAATTTAGGTTGTTATTTGCGCTCTGGTGTATGCCGAAATAGCTTTTGTTCAGAGAGTGAATGATCTTACAATATACATGACAGAAGGAGCAGGTTGTCAGTGACAACGTCGACTTTAAAGTTTGCATAGAACAATAAGAATTTACGTCGTACAAAAAAGGTTTATACCGATACAATACCCACATTTACCTTCTTTCAATAGTCTTTAACCAAACAACAGAAACCTATGAACACTCAGATAACCAAGAAGGTGTAGGGCGGCGGGCGTTTACTGACAGGAGCAGGGCGCAGGGGGGGGGGGGGGGGGGCTGGGGGGCAATAACGTGGAAAGTAAATACATGTAGGCGTACATTGCAGCTGTAATTATCTGCATTTAAGATATCCTTAATTACACATTTCCCTTTCATGTCCTTTCATTTGTGTAGATTCATCTGTTTGAATGTTCACTAACAATGGGGACAGGGCTTCAATTGTGGGGCTGGGACCCCTGTATACGCCCCATATCAATCACAGCCCCATACAAATGTATAGCAACAGAGTGGTTGTCTATTTCAGGCGGCGCTTTCATGAGATCTATTCAAATTCATTGTTGTTCTCATGAATATGCATCACCATTCTATTTTTATAGGGCGTTTTCATGAGTTTCACTTTCATTATTATTCTCATGAGTATTCCTTACCGTTATTTGCATTCTTGATTAACGTCTCCCTTTTGGACAAAGAGCGGGCGCTCTTTAAAAGCAAGCAGAGTGGGTTGATAACCAAGATTCGTATAGGTGCTTGACCACGGTGTTCTACGGTAGTAAAAGCGGGCCGACTGTTCTTGTGTTGAAATCAGCGACGGGCTTTGGTCAGAATTACGTCGGTCATTATGCGACTTGTAGCGCTTGTAGCGCTTGTAGCGAGGTAAACATGCATCACAATCGCTCACACGTTCAGTGCCTAACTCGACTTATTTCAAGAGTTGTTCGCTAAGTTTTGTTTTCTTTAGATTTATAACAAGCTAAGTATAAAATTAAAATGTTTCAATAGAAGTTTAAGTTAGTGTAATTGTAAAACTATTATTAACAAGCTGTTTTGTGGCTCGGTCGACGACGCTACTTGAGGACTAGTGGTAGTTGTGCGCCCCTTCGTGCGCACATAGTACACAGACAATGCATATGTTGGCGTGTCAACAAAACAAGCCAGCCATGTATTGTCTATGCATTGCCTGTGAAAAAGAGTGGTGACGTCATGCATTCTACGTACGTACGGCCGCGTTCACCGAATACGTGCCTTCGCAGTTGTTGCGATTGCAAGATCACGTGACAAAATTCTAGTACGGCAGATCGCCAAACGATGTAGCAGCCGCCGCTTTGTGTATAATGTCAATGGACCCTTTACTTCCTGGCATGACACCCGAAACTAAATGAAGATATTTATTCATGAATATCAACTCTATAACACTGTCATTGCCTAACATATATCGAGAACAATATACATTTTCAGATAATTCAAGGAATACGATCGTTTGTTTAAAATTCGAGGATACAACTCGATTTTGATTGACAAAAATTACTCTCCTTTCTTCCTGCCCCGCCGTACATTGCACTCAAACATATGCAATTGGGCCCAATGGTTTCGTGTTTCGTATAACTGCAGAACTAAATCAAGAACCCGATCAAACCCAAATTTAACTACTTAGTATTCATTTCTGACAAACTTGATATGATTTCCCCTTAGTATGGAATATCTAAAATACATTTCAATGCTTTTCCATACATAGACAATTCTTACCCTTCATTTGAGACTGTGTTTGTTGCAGTTTCCCGAGCGAAACATAGCACGCGGCCCGGGTGCGGCCCGGGTACATGTACGCACAATGCAGACAGTGCTTGAACTGCATGCAGCTTGATTCATGCAATGCAGTGCGCCGCCAGCCGTGTGATTATAAGTGGCATTCGAGTTTCATTAAAATTCAGTTTTGTTGCATTACAATGTGACAGAAATGATTGAATTTTTTGGAAATGTTAGACAGATGTTGTTCTCTTTGCATAATTAGCACTGAAAGTGTCATGAAATTAATATTCTTGAATAAATATCTTCATTTAGTTTCGGGTGTCATGCCAGGAAATGAAGGGTCCATTGACATTATACACAAAGCGGCGGCTGCTACGTCGTTTGGCGATCCGGCCGTACTAGAATCTTGTCACGTGATCTTGCAATCGCAACAACTGCGAAGGCACGTATTAGCGAAACTGCTTGCAAACAAGAGTTGTTTGAGCGCAGGCGGCAGCGGACGTAGCAATAGATCGCTCCCGTACGTCGCTGAGCGAAAACACCATAAATTGTCTCCAAACGTACGCGTGAATAGAATTGGCGAATTCAAGAACGTTTGGCGCATACGGAACCATGAGGTTATGTTGGTTTCGTTAATGGTAGTAATTAATTACATTTGTTATGTATTACACAACTCTTTGGAAAATGTTGGGCATCTGTTTGATAACACACAACGGTACCAGAACATTTAATTTTGGTTGTTCTTTGCCTGGTGATCTCCTCTAACCATTCAACCAATTTCGATTGATATTACTACAAACATAAATTTACATAAATACAAAGCAATACCATTGCAATATAATTATAATCATTAACTTTTGAGATTTGAACGTAAATCAAAATACTACGCTGTAAAATAATTTCAGAGTAGCCTTCCTGGTGAACGCATCCCGTCTTCAATAGGAATCCATGAGTCGCTCTGGCAACGATACTCGAGACTCCAACCACTGATACGAGTAGCGTCGCTTGAATGGATGGAACGCCTCTCAACATGGCGACCGAAGCGACGTGCGCCCAGAAAGGCCCGAAGGCCCCTCCACCCAATATGTATATCGGTAGGAAGCATGCGAAGACGCGGTTCTCCCACACCAGGGACAACCCCGTTGACTGGGTGCACGTCCTCAAACCCTTGGCGAAGGATACTGTCTGATGTTCTCCCACATGTGCACTACAGTCTGCGTGGATAATGTCTATTGTCTCGTATGTTTCCAAATCAATGTCTGCGCACTCGGAACGCTCGGCCGATCGGAGAGGGTTTGTCTTCAAGTCATCGTCGAAGGGTACTACTGTGTCTTCTTCACCACTCTCTGGTGAAGGAGAATGCCTGTGTGTAATGCCCTTCGTCCGAGATCTTTCAATGTAGATGTATGTAGACTTAGTCACGCGACTATTGCTATTGTCTAGCGTTTTTACTTCACTTCCACTCTCGTCGCTATTTCGAATTACTTCTAGATCTTTATCAAACATTATTTGATTCTTATCAACATGCACTTCGACGTCAGCAATGTCCTTTGAAAATATGACCTTTCCATTACAGGTTGGAATAGCTTCCGGGTCTAACGGTTTTCCAACGTTTACATGACAAGATCTTCGTTTGCTTTCTAATGTCCCTTCATTATTATTAGCACCATCCGTATCAACGTGCACTTCATCTTCTGGTGAAGGAACACGTTCATTGATGACGTCAAGACCGTCACCTGCCGATGTCGTAACCAATGCAACTGCTTCAGGCATGTCAGGAGACGTCTTTGAAACCATTGCGTCTCCAGCATGTCCAAGGACTTTTCCACCCCTTTCACTACTCTGCTGATGATCGTCATCGTGCTCGGGCTCTCTATTGGGCTTCATCGTGGTTGTCTCATCGCGCAAGGTCAACAGCATCGCTAGTGGTATCTGATGAAGCTGGATCGCCGCCATTACGACCAGGGCCCCTCGCCACGTTAACTGGTCGACGAGCACGTAGAACACCATGGGCCAGACCACCATACCGACCCCGGCACCTGTCGATGCGATGCCGTTCATCAAGGCGTAGTTATCCTGGAATTTCTGAGCGATGACGATGACAGAGGCAGCGTATGCAAGGCTGCTCCCGATTCCTGTGGACAAATCAATTATTCAACAATACCTAACCTGCTAAGTGCTTGCATAACAGCTACTGCTTGGATGCCACATACTTCATCATTGCTAGCAATGGTAATTATATTACTTAGTACTTGACCATGCCCATTGTATTGTGCGGTGGCATTGTATACGTAAGTGGCTCTATTGTTTAGCGCACACCCTTATCTTCAGTTGAGGTGCTTTTCAATAGATTTATTTCATGCTGGTGCATGCGACTTCTTTTGGGGGAGACTTTGTATTTCTTTATTTCTTCCTCATATGTATTTTCTAGAATTATTAAGGGGCAAGTGTTCCCCGATATTACTCTAATCTAAGCTGCAACACTGATAATAAGGAAATGGACCATGTACACATCAGAGAGGTGGGAGGACCATCCTCACACTTCTCTAGACACACCATCCGTTGCATTTTTGTATCCTTCGCGTCTACTTCCCATGTTTTACGAAGTGATTCAACGATAATAATGTTTAAATGTTACATATTCTGTATTATTTGCGTATACTTTAGTTTTAACTTAATATACGAAACATTTACATTGCAATTAAATGTTTCAGTGCCGGCAAGTTGTATCCCATCCAAATATCTCGTGCGCAATAACAACAAAATCACATGTCACGAAGGTACCTGCTTTATTCACCAAACTATCGGTGTCGATGACGTATCACGCATTTTTTAAGGTGGATAAAATGCATAGTTTTCTCGGTTTAAATAGATAACGTGATGATTGACATGATCGAGCTAAAAGAATATCATTATCTGAGGCCGCTGACTGTCATTGTATACTTGGGATAAGTGTCACATACACATCACTTTTGCACTCTAACCCCGAACAAAAGTAATAGGTGATTAAGTGATAAATATATAACAAGTAGGCAGATATTAGTTCGGACTTTTTGAGATGGCCTGAAAGACTACAACCGAAGCTTTAAAACGGTTTATAACTTGTAAGAATGTGATAATCCTTACCCATTTAATTAAGTAAATTAATTAACATGAGCAAGGAAATCGTTTTACACGAAATACGAAGAGAAGTAAAAGGGGACTTAGTGATATTTATGCATAGGATATATTGCATATAACCCTGACATTTTCTACATTAATGTTTATGTTTACCATGAATGTAATTGTCCTGTACAGATATGCATGTTAATTATTACTGAAAATGTCAGCAATGTAAAGACAAACCTAAGTACAGAGTTATGTAAGTTTATTTTAACAGGTTTAGTATTATGTTCATGGCGGAAATATTGACAATTAAAGGGTTAACAAAACTCAGTTCAACCCCCCCCCCCCCCCCCCCCTTTGACCAGAACATGACTGATTTTTTTTTTTTTGGGGGGGGGGGGGGGTTAAGCCCCCCACCCCCTTCAACTTAAAGCTGGTCTCCAGACCACATTTTATCGGTCTAGACCATCATTACCGATAGTCTCGGCCTCGAAAAGTGTGAATAATACTGGTCTCAGCCTCGAAAATGTTGACAATTCTTGGTCTCGGCTTCGAAAATTGTCTACGGGCTCCCCCACCCCCCCCCCCCCCCCTCCCCCGCTTTCAGGCTTCTCACCAATGGTCTTGGTCTCGGCCTCGGCAATTTTTGACCGATCCTGGTCTCGGTCTCGTAATTTGTTTACCGGTCCTGGTCTCGGCCTCGAAAATTGTAAATGTACTCGGCCTCGGTTTCAACAATTTTCTATGGACACCCCCCCTCCCCCCTGCTTACAGGATTCTCAACCAATGGTCTTGGTCTCGGCCTCGACAATTTTTGACTGGTCCTGGTCTCGGTACCGAACATTTTGAAGGTACTTGGTCTCGGCTTCAAACATTTTCTACGACTACCCCCCCCCCCCCCCCCCCCCACCTCCCTCCCCCGCTTACAGACATTTGGCTGACGAAATACCCCCCCCCCCCCCCCCCCTTGAAAAAATCCTTGGGTACGCCACTGATTGATATAATAACATAGATCATTGAAAATAGTTTCAGGAACAAATACCAACACATGGGCTTTCTATAGCTCCTTTGGTATAGCAATTCGGAGGTCTCGGGTTCGAATCCCGGGTAAACCATATTTTCTTTCCTCATTTTCATTTATAAAATAACATAATTTAGATGACGTCAATACCTGCGAAGAATGGGATGGTGAGGAAGAGAAAGGTAGTGCTGTTAGAGAAGGATGCGGCCACGAACCCCGATGCTGTCAGTAAACCACCTGTTATCACCACAGCACGCACCCCAAAGAGCGAAGTAAGAGCTCCTGAAATTGGAGTTGAAAAAGAAAAATATAAAAATGATTTACATTAATATGATGAGATTTTCAATATGGAAATATTACGAATATTGTGATAGTCTTTTCATCAAAGGATGCGGCCACGGACCCCGATGCTACTCGTAAACAATATGTTACCACAACGATACGCACCCCTATAAGAGCGACTTTAGACTGAGATCCCCTGCAAGTGGACCTAGATATGTATATTTTGTTGATAATAATTTACACGAATATTATCAGATTTTTCAAATGAAATTGTAAAAATGTTCGATCGTCAATTCGGCTATGTATACTCGATGCGAACCCCGATCCTGAAGCAATTCTATTTTCCGAAATGAACCAGAGACAGAACCGATTATTTTTCAGGATGGCATTTTTCTCGAAAAACAGGAATTATACTTCAAAACCTAGTCTTCAGGCATGGGTTATAGGTTAACCATGGGTTAGCGTCTTATTTGATTTAAAAAAAAAGAGTTTTCTTACACGTTCCCAGAAGAATTTCAAACATGGACGTCGCTAGCCAGCTGATGAGGGAAGCCTGCTCCTGGAATCCCTTCTTCCACTCGACGTAGAAGATGCCCATCGACGTCGACATCCCGTGGCTCAGAGTCTGCACCAGGAAGCTGGCGGCGACGACGACCACCGCCCGACATCGCGAACTCATCTCAGTGATCGTAGGTATTGTACGTCTGCATAAATACATTAGTTACAGTACATATGACATGACCAACTTGATTTACATGGGTTTTATCCAAATATTCAGGATCAATAATTGTCGGCTAACATGCATGCATAAGATTGGATTATAAGAGTGCAGGTGCAACAATAACATAGCGAACAATAACCATCGTGTGACACAAAAACACGCACAATCACAGACACAGGCAGACAA